>JAJJWW010011588.1:0-10565 GCA_023531295.1 Papaver armeniacum | reverse complement strand
TGATAGGTGTAGAATACACCGTATTTACTATATAGTAGTTTATGCTTTCTTTGATATTTTCTTGTAAATTATGTATTTTACGCTTGTTTTGAGTTTTGTAGCTACTATGGAGTCACACGGAGGAAAAGGAGGAAAAATCACCCAATTTGAGTCAAAAGGGCAAAGGTCATTTCTTGGCAATTGATATTTGGAGCCTAACTACGGTTAAGGGGCAACTCTTCTTGAGGCGTCTTAAACACAAACGATTCTGATTAGGGGTTGTCATACGGGGTGCCCCTTATCATTATTAGGGGAGGTTGTAATTATCAATGGGTGGTCTTTATCTTGGGCGCAAATAGCATCCCAATCATTCCCAACCCTAAAACCAAAGTGATTTCATCCCATTCTATTCTTTCATTTCGCTTTGAAATTGATTTTGTGTCTGAAAATCGAGAGATGAGAAATTGGAGAAAAGAAATGTATCGAGAAGTTGAAATTAAGGAAGATATGGATCGGTGCGCGTATTAAAGTCCGAGAGAAGATCAAGAGAAGAAATTGAGAGCAAACCACATTGGGATTCTGTGTTGCTCAAGAATGGTTGTGAATCGAGAAGAAGTAGCCATGACTGCCAAAAAGAAACCGAGAGATGGGAGAAGCTGTTTGATGTGAAGCTCGAGGAATGATGGCGGGGTGAGAAGGATAATCGAGAAATGGGGTTGCTGAATAGATCTGCAATTTTGAGCTTCTAAATGAGTTACGGGATTTGATGTTAGGGTTCATATGAGAATTAAAGCTGGCGGTAATGATTTAGGGGCTTGTGGTTGATTTAGCCGTGCTATTGGTTTGCAGTTGCAGAATGGATTGTTGATAGTGATGAGTGCCTCCATGAACAGCAGAGAAAGAAGAAGTGGCGAGAAGCGGTGGGTTTTATTGAACCAAGAGTTGAGCAGATATTGGTAGCAATGGGTTGGAATAATGAAAGAATGGGTCGATCGATTCAATTCTTTGTTGGTTGAAGTGAAGATGGTGATGTCATAAGGGAGCTGGCATATGAATTGCAATGGAGTGCGATGGCTATGAAGTTGCGAGGAAGCGGTGAGTGTTGGTAGTTAGGCAGTGGGATTTGATGATGGTTGGTCCTGGTGTTGATAAGTGAAATGGCTCGAGTTGGAGTTTGCAACCGAAGGTCGGGTGGTGCGGCTATAGTGCAGGGGATGAAGGTTTGCGAGTCTTAAAAATTGGTTATGTGTTGTCGTGGGTGCGAGAGATCTTTGCAATGGAATGGCAGCCCCGAAAGTGCAGGTGGAGAAAATCTTTATTCTTCTTTGTTAAGATGGAAATTCACCGGTGAGATGTGGGTGATAAATGGAGTTGCTTGGGGATGGGAGGTAGAATGGAGCCGAGATTGAGTATATGGCGGAAAGGTGTGTATGATGAGGTTGAATGAGCAGGTTATGCATTGGGATTCATCGGAGTCTTTGGCCGAGATTAGCAGGTGGCTCAAGTTGTGCGAGAAGTGAGCTCTGTGTCTGCGATTGAGGTGTTGGCGAGAATGAAATGAGCTTGATGCGAGACACAGGAATGGAAGGCTGCGAGTGCATCACGGAGAAGGGAAGAAAGGCGTGAATCTGCGGTAATAACAATCTTTTTGAGTGGTTGCAGTTTGTGCGGCAAAAGAGTTTATGGAATTATGGTGATTGAGTTATGCAATGCGGTGGAGAGGTTGGTGCGGGATCCATTGATGCTATAGCACAAGGATTGTGCATCACAAGACTTTGGCCTTTTGCAAAGCAAAGTGGCACAGCTGGGACCGGTCGGTAGAGTTAGCTAGGTGACTGGTTCGACTTCGATGACTCACCCCTTGACCCTGTGACTAACGTTGACTGACGGTTGACCACTTTGACCGTTAGTCCTAACGGTGGACTGACGGAATATTCCGTCGAATATTCTCCGAAGCAGACGAAATTTTCAGGCGGCGGTCGCGACTATTCCGCCAAATTAGGCCACAATCCCGATTTTAATGAACAAAAATTCCGAATTTTCTATGGACTTCTCTCATGGGTGTGAAGACTTGGGCTAGGAATTGGATGGAGAATTGGACTCAAATTTGGAAAGAGAAGGTGGAAGAGTTGAGAAAAGCTTGGATTTGGAAATTGAATTACAAAAGGAAAAGGATTCTACTCCTTAGAAGATTTGGAGAATATTGAAGCCTATAAATAGAGAAGTTTTCTACAACTTCTACACACCTCTCTACACACACAACACTTGTGTTTTTGCTTGCTTTTCTAAGATTTTTCTTTTTAATTACTTGTGTGAATTTGAAAATTCTTCTTTTAATAATTATTATTTGTGTGAATTTCAAAAAACATGAGTAGCTAATTTTCTTATTGATTGAGGATGAATTCCTAGTTCTTAACATGATTTGAGTTTTGTTTTTAATTCTATCTTGAGGTTTTTCACATGATTATCGATTGTTTTTACTAATAGGAATGATCTTAAAGACATTCATGATTGATTGATAGATTGTTTGGAGTGCACGCTAAATTGATTTGTTAATTGATCTATATCTAGTATAAGTTAGGGAATACGTAATCGTTCTCGACACTTTACACAAGTAGAAAACACAAGACCTTGCGGAGGGATTAGGTGGAGCAATTGTGTGTAGAAACAACGCTAGAAAGTGAACCAAAAGCGAAGAGTTTAACTACTAGTACTAAACCTAAATTCATAAATCTTAATGCATTAGCCAATTACATCTTGTAAGCGGACCTCAAGGTGGTTCTTTTGAATAGAATCTGATAACTAAGCGGACTTCCGTTACTCGGTGAAATTAGGGATTTTGGGGCTAGCTAAGCGGACACCTGCTATCCTACGGTTGGTGATAATCGTGACTAATAACAAGTAGAAAAGAACATAACTTTAATCATTGTTTCGTAACGAAGAAGGATTCCTTGATCTTGTCTCTCTTATTGCTTTCATCTTTCAACTTTCGATTTTAATTGTTTTGTTTATTTTCTTTTGCTTTTTACACCCCCCTTTCGTGACAACTTTTACAACTAAGATCTCTTGCTCCTCGTGGGAACGAACTTGACTTCCATTATATTATTTTTAATTGAGTGGAAACATTGATTAATTTGATTGCACCTACGACACGCATCAAATTTTGGCGCCGTTGCCGGGGAGCAACGGGCGATTTTTAGTTGTTTTTATTTTTCTTTTTGCTTTATTCTTGCTTTGTTAGATTCTTTACCGTATCTAACTTAGTTTGTGAGAATCTTGTTTCGGTGTTATACCTTTGGTGAATGCTTAAAGGGGTGTAGGCCGAGTCCAATACGTCTTCGATCCGCACTCAACTAAAGGATTTCATTCGTCGATTAACACTCCACTTCCTCCTTCTTCATCAAGTGATTCGGACAAAGAGGAAGAAACAATGGCTGATCGTACACTAAAGGACCTAGCTTCTCACAAGCTTGATACACAACAATGGTGTATCCAAACTAACTCAACCTTCGAAATCAAGCCGGGGTTGATTAGAGAGTTACCAAAGTTCCATGGCATGGTGAATGAGGACCCAAACAAACATCTTATGGACTTTTATGCCATAGTTATGGCTATGCTTCCACCGGAGACTAATGCGGATGGAGCAATGTTGAAAGCTTTCCGTTTTCTTTGGCGGGTAATGCTAAGGAATGGTTATATTATTTGCCTTCCGAAGTATCACAACATGGAATGGGATGAAGAAACTTTTCCTCGAGAGATATTTTCCCGCATCCAAAGCTACTCAAATTCGCAAGGAGATTTGTGGATTGAAACAACAAGTGGGAGAATCATTATATGAATGTTGGGAGCGATATAAGAGGTTGGTGGCAAGCTGTCCACACCATCAATTTAGTGATGTTATGATACTCCAATACTTCTACGAAGCTCTCCACCCAAGTGATAGGTCTCTTCTTGACGCCGCGGGTGGTGGTGCATTAATGAACAAGACGGTGGCCCAAGCTACCGAGTTGATTGAAAGTATGGCGGCAAACTCGCAACAATTCTACACAAGAGATGAACCCATGGTTAGGCGAGTGCATGAAGTAAGTGATTCATCACATCTTGATCAAAGGATGAGTAACATGGAGATAATGATGCAAAGGATTGCCGCGGTGATTATTCCGGATAATGAGACCGAACAAGTGAATGCTTTATATCCGAATCAAAGGCCAAGGTACGATCCATACTCCAATACCTATAATCCCGGGTGGAAGGATCATCCCAACTTTAGTTATGCAAACAAGCAAGCGGCGGCTCCTAATCCATATGAGCAACAAGGTGGTTTCCAACAATCACGTTTCCAACCTCAACAACAATTCCAACCTCAAGTGAAGGAACAAGGATCTTCGATAGATGATAAGCTTAATGTCATGATGCAAAGTATTACGTCAATGTTTCAACAAAATCAACAAAAGACCGATTCGGCAATCAAGGATTTACAAATTCAAGTGGGGCAATTAGCGACCGATGTGAACTTATTGAAAGCGCAAGCGTCCACAAAACTTCCTTCACAACCATTTGTTAATCCAAGAGAGAGCGTTAATGCGATTACTTTGAGGAGTGGGAAACAAGTGGAGCAACCAAATCAACAAGATAAGGTGTATGATGAGAAAGAGGAAATTGAAACCACACCAAAGGAGAAGTCAACACCAACCGATCAATCCAAGGAACCGGTGCCTACTTTCATTACTCCACCCCTGTTCCTAGCCGATTTGCTAAATCAAAGAGAGACTTGGAATACATGGATATTTGGGAGATCTTTAAGAAAGTACAAGTCAATATTCCACTCATAGAAGCTCTTCGTCAAATTCCTCGTTGTGCAAAGTTCTTAAAGGAGTTGTGCATGAAGAAGAAAAGGTTGAAAGGGAATGAAGTCATGAGTGTGGGGGAAATGCTTGACGTTTATTCTCAAGAAACTCCCACAAAATTAAAGGACCCCGGTAGTTTCAATATACCTTGCACAATTGGTAAAACAAGGTTTATTCGAGCTTTGCTAGATTTGGGAGCGTCGGTTAATGTTATGCCTTCCTCGATTTATGATTCTTTGAATCTCGGTCCTCTTAAGGAGACCGGGGTAGTTCTTGAACTTGCTAACCGATCTAATGTTTGCAGGGATTATTGAGAATGTTTTGGTGCGGGTTAATGAGCTTGTATTTCCGGCCGATTTCTATGTCTTAGACATGAATGATGAGAATTCTTCCAAGTCTACACCTTTGCTTTTGGGTAGACCATTCTTAAGCACCGCGGAACAAAGATTGATGTCCAAAATGGCACCTTGACTATGGAATTTGATGGTACACTCATCCACTTCAATATCTTTGAGACAGCGCGATACCCTAGTGATGTGAAATCATGTTTCCCGTGAAATAGATTGATCCGGGCTAATGAATCTTGCAAGAGCTAAGTCGGGCCGTCGACTTTAAAACAAGCGCTTAATGGGAGGCAACCCATCGGTTTTGTATTTCTTATCTTTTTGCTTTTTGTTTTTTCTTTTTCTTGTTTCTTATCATGTTAAAATTTCCCACCTTGACTTTACTAGGAGGATTCAATTACATTGAGGACAATGTAAGGTTTAAGTGTGGGGGAGTGGTTAAGCATGTTTTAAAACAAAATTACAAAAAAATTAAAAAAAAAAAAAAAAAAAAAAAAAAGAGTTTTACTAAAAAACTCCAACTTTTAAAGATTTTAGAGTCATTAGCATACTTCTAGGTATGTTTACATAGAGATTTTGACCGACATAATTGAACTTGGAAATGTTAGAGAACTACATTCGGATTTCTTGTTTGTTTGAGTGTTAAATAATGGATTTAATCATGCGGTGATGCGAATTTGGTGCAGGGAGAAGTGCGTTATTAGAGTTGCTGATCAATCATTAGTGGAGACTACCCGTATTCATATCATGAGAGGCACCGACCAGAAATTTTCCATCTACTAAAGAGCGTCTTTTGAGTGTGTGTCACCGTAAGTAAATTCCGGGTAGAATGGTGAGCTACCCAACCTCCCACCAATAAAAGCACTACTCTTTGATCTCTTGAGTGCTAATTTTGTCAATCATGAGGGTGATGTCCATGGATGAAAGCTTCCTTCTTGTAGTTCGATTTGCAGTTAGCACCATTCTCTCTCGCGACAACAACGGATCCATAGAAACACTCTCATCATCAACAAGGAGCGACATCAAAATCTACAAGGAAAGTTGGAAAAG
The DNA here is from genome assembly GCA_023531295.1 of Papaver armeniacum. NCBI lineage: Eukaryota > Viridiplantae > Streptophyta > Magnoliopsida > Ranunculales > Papaveraceae > Papaver > Papaver armeniacum. The sequence goes on along the minus strand of JAJJWW010011588.1, from coordinate 4,345 downwards.
TTTAAGGTTTACAAGCAACGGAACGAAAAAAAAAAAAGAGCAAATTTCAAATTCAAGTAAAAGCAACATACAAAGAGCGGATTTTACATATATGTTGAAGACTTACACTACAATGAGGTAATTTTATATTCAAGTATGAAGACTTATTCATGAAAGCGAAGAAAATTAAAAGGTGAGAATTTTTGAAGTTTATGATTTCAAGACAATACAAGTTGTGAAGAATCAAGCGGTAAAATACTTCTCCCACGGCCATGGTTTATTTTTGTATTTAATTTCTCTTGTTTCAATTTTAATTAAAAAAAAAAATAAAAAAAAAAAAAAAAAAAAAAAAAAAAAAAAAAAGAGAAAAACAAGAGAAATATTTGTTCTTATTTAATGAGCCATGGGGAAGGAAAATTTATAAGGAAGTTTCAAGCGACAAGGATTTTTAAGGTAAAAAGAGTTACAAATTGTTAAGGATTTATGAAATTCAAGGGTTTATCATCAATAGTTGAAACCAAAGACGAAGACCAAGAAGATCAAGACGAGGAGCGGAAGACGTTTCTATTGGATGCCGTGAGAGTGGTGTTATCATAATTGGCGATCGGATGTGAAGGTGAGTAAGTAATCTCATCCTCAATATAAATGGTTGATTTCCTTTCTTAGAGATCGTCGAAAAATGGTTTATCAAAATATTAAAAGATGTGGGTTTTAAAAATATTTGGAAGTTGTCCTTCCCACCATTCAACGTGTTGCAGAATTTCTCTCTTCATTCCTACCCGCACACATGTGAGAACCATAAAAACCGTCTTTTTGAGTGCAATTATCATAAAATCCTTTTTGGTGAGGCAGAAGTCGAGGCGAAATGCTTATTGATCGTTTCTCAAACACGCTTTCTCTCATTATGGTGTGGTTATTTCTCACTCAACATTTAAGAACGAGAATATGTTCTTTAGTATTTCTAACTTATTACTAGCATGCAGAAACTTCTATGTCCTCATAACTCTTTGGATGCTTGTGACGTTGAACAGCTTTGAAGTTGTGACTTTTTAGTTTGATTTGCTCGAGGACTAGCAAAGTCTAAGTGTGGGGGAATTTGATAGGTGTAGAATACACCGTATTTACTATATAGTAGTTTATGCTTTCTTTGCTATTTTTCTTGTAAATTATGTATTTTACGCTTGTTTTGAGTTTTATAGCTACTACGGAGTCACACGGAGGAAAAGAAGAAGAAATCACCCAATTTGAGTCAAAAAGGCAAAAATTATCATTTCACCAAGGCAATTGATATTTGGAGCCTAACCACGGTTAAGGGGCAACTCTTCTTGGAGGCGTACTAAACACAAACCGATTACGGTTAAGGGGTTGTCATACAGTGTGCCCCTTATCATTATTAGAGGTTGTAATTATCAATGGGTGGTCTTTATCTTGGCGCAAATAGCATCCCAATCATTCCCAACCCTAAAACCAAAGTGATTTCATCCCATTCTATTCTTTCATTTCACTGAAATTGATTTTGTGTCTGAAAATCGAGAGATGAGAAATTCAGAGAAAAGAACGGATCGAGAAGTTGAAATTAAGGAAGATATGGATCGGTACTTTCTTTGTATTCCATCCGAGAGAAGATCAAGAGAAGAAATTGAGAGCAATTTGCTATTGGGGATTCTCAGTGTTGCTCAAGAATGGTTGTGAATCGAGAAGAAGTAGCCATGACTTGCCAAAAGAAACCGAGAGATGGGAGAAGCTTTTTGATGTGAAGCTCGAGGAATGATGGCGGAAACTGAGAAGGATAATCGAGAAATGGGGTTGCTGAATAGATCTGCAATTTTGAGCTTCTAAATGAGTTACGGGATTTGATGTTAGGGTTCATATGAGAATTAAAGCTGGCGGTAATGATTCAGGGGCTTGTGGTTGATTTAGCCGTGCTATTGGTTTTGCGATTCTTTTGAGAATGGATTGTTGATAGTGATGAGTGCCTCCATGAGCAGAAAAAGAAGAAGTGGCGAGAAGCCGGGTTTTTATTGAACCAAGAGTTGAAGCTTGAGATATTAGTAGCAATGGGTTACGGAATAATGAAAAGAATGGGTCGATCGATTCAATTGTTGTTGGTTGAAGTGAAGATGGTGATGTCATAAGGGAGCTGGCATATGAATTGCAATGGGTCGATGGCTATGAAGTTGGGAGCGATGAGTGTTGGTAGTTAGGCGTGGGATTTGATGATGGTTGGTCTGGTGTTGATAAGTGAAATGGCTCGATTGGAGTTGCAGGCGAAGGTCGGGTGGTGCGGCTATGGTGCAGGGATGAAGGTTTAGCTGAGTCTTAAAAGCTGGTTATGTGTTGTCGAGGGTCGAGAGATCTTTGCAATGGAATGGCAACCTAAAGTGCCGGTGGAGAAAATCTTTATTCTTGATGTTAAGATGGAATTCACGGTGAGATGTGGGTGATAGATGGAGTTGCGGATGGAGGTAGAATGGAGGCGAGATTGGTATATGGCGGAAGCGGGCGTGGCGGTGAGGTTGAATAGGCGAGGTTATGCATTGGGATTCATCAGTCTTTGGCCCGAGGGTTGCAGGTGGCTCAAGTTGTGCGGAGAAGTGAGCTCTGTCTTTCTGATTGAGCGGTGTTAGCCGAGAATGAAATGAGCTTGATGCGAGACACAGGAATGGAAGGCTCGAGTGCAGTTACGGAAGAAGGAAGGAGTTTGTGTAGATCTGCGGTAATAACAATCTTTGGTGGTTGCATTTATTCTGTGGTGAGTTTATGGAATTATGGTGATTGAGTTATGCAATGCGGTGGAGGGTTGGTGCAGGATCCAGCCAATGCTACGGCTGTGGATTGTGCATCACAAGACTTTGGCTTTGTGCAAAGTGGCACAGCTAGGACCCGATCAGTAGGTTAGCTTCAGTGACTTCGGTTACGACTCAATGACTCACCTCTTGACCCGGCCCGACTAACAGTTGGTGACGGTTGACCACTTTTGACCGTTAGTCCTAAAGTGGGTGACGGAATATTCCGTCGAATATTCTCCCAAGCCAGACGAAATTTTGGTAATCGGCGGCCTATTCGGCCAGGATTAAGCCACAATCGATTTTCCGGCTGGCAAAAATTCCAGAATTTTCTATGGACTTCTCTCATGGGTGTGAAGACTTGGGCTAGGAATTGGATGGAGAATTGGACTCAAATTTGGAAAGAGAAGGTGGAAGAGTTGAGAAAGCTTGGATTTGGAAATTGAATTACAAAAAGGAAAATGATTCTACTCCTTAGAAGATTTGGAGAATATTGGCCTATAAATAGAAGTTTTCTACAACTTCTACACACTCTCTACACACACAACACTTGTGTTTTTGCTTGCTTTTCTAAGATTTTTCTTTTTAATTACTTGTGTGAATTTGAAAATTCTTCTTTTAATAATTATTATTTGTGTGAATTTCAAAAACATGAGTAGCTAATTTTCTTATTGATTGAGGATGAATTCCTAGTTCTTAACATGATTTGAGTTTTGTTTTAATTCTATCTTGAGTTTTTCACATGATTATCGATTGTTTTTACTAATAGGAATGATCTTAAAGACATTCATGATTGATTGATAGATTGTTTGGAGTCTATGCACGCTAAATTGATTTGTTAATTGATCTATATCTAGTATAAGTTAGGGAATACGTAATCGTTCTCGACACTTTACACAAGTAGAAAACACAAGACCTTGCGGAGGGATTCCGTGGAGCAATTGTGTGTAGAAACAACGCTAGAAAGTGAACCAAGCGGCAAGAGTTTAACTACTAGTACTAAACCTAAATTCATAAATCTTAATGCATTAGAATTACATCTTGTAAGTGGACCTCAAGGTGGTTCTTTTGAATAGAATCGATAACTAAAGCGGACTGTTACTCGGTGAAATTAGGGATTTTAGGGCTAGCTAAAGCGGACTGCTATCCTACGGTTGGTGATAATCTGTGACTAATAACAAGTAGAAAAGAACATAACTTTAATCATTGTTTCGTAACGAAGAAGGATTCCTTGATCTTGTCTCTCTTATTGCTTTCATCTTTCAACTTTCGATTTTAATTGTTTTGTTTATTTTCTTTTGCTTTTTACACCCCCTTTTCAGATAACTTTTACAACTAAGATCTCTTGCTCCTCGTGGGAACGAACTTGACTTCCATTATATTATTTTTAATTGAGTGGAAACATTGATTAATTTGATTGCACCTACGACACGCATCAATAAGCCTAGCGATTTCCCTTTCGATTCACAAAACAAGTTCATGAATTACTTCCTTTAAACGAATGTAAAACATTGTTTCCTAGGATGAAATCTTCACCTCATACCCATACATAATCACAATAGCATTCAAACGATTATGTC
>JAJJWW010011587.1:600000-805355 GCA_023531295.1 Papaver armeniacum | reverse complement strand
CTAAATTGGACACCAGACCATCTCCTCAGAAAAACAGAACCACTTTAATTCGGATGATTGTTTAAACAATATAGTTGCATATACCCTTGTATTTATTTCCTTTTCGACTTACAATACGTCTTTGAACACTATGGTTCTTTGGCTGTTTTTTCTGTTATTGTATCTTGATAAATGTATACCTCCTCTTGGAGATAATAATAATATTGTCCAACATTATTTGTTGTTAACCCTTAAGCTTCAATATAGCAGAAACAAAACAAAACAAAATTCAAGAATAGAAAATTAATGTAGTTTTGAGTAAAGTGGAACTAAGCTCTTCTCACAAGTTTGGAATAGTGATTTTGACCGTAAACAATAAATTGTTTTTTTTTTTTTTTTTTTGATCGTTCAAAAGGATAGATTAAAAGGCACACAAGCCGTGTGCGAGCGTATACAATCGAAGAGGAACTGCCACAAAAGAAGCAACAAAATGTAATACAAACTAAAGCAAAGTTGCAAACAACAAAAAAGACAACCGCCTATTGGCAAACGATAAAGAGCACTGCCTATTGACAATGAGCAAACTCGTCAACATATTCTATAATTAAGTCATCGTGATTTTTTGCGAGATCTCTAAACATTTCTTCACGATTAGTCTTTCGAGGTGGAAAATCTAAGCCCCATAAAGAACCATGCTCCATTAATTTATCTCCCGAGATTTTGTTAGGAACTTTAGTTTTAGGAATTTTTTTCTTTTTTGAACTTGCAAGAGTACCATTTGGGTGCATACAGAAAATTGTTTTTGAACTTCAAAACTTTAGCCCTGTCATTCTTTGGATCGTATAGAACTAAAGCCACTTTTTTGCATGTACTGTTCCACTCCGTATTGAATTGAACTTCAAATAGAATCTCTCCTGTTTTTAGACACTCTATCCTTTTCAAGTACTGAGGTTCAGGTTCTTGTAAATTCCGGTATGAAATGAAGTAAGTCTTAGTTCATACTTCACAACCGATCATAAGATTACTAAAAAGCATGCATAGACACACCAATGCGTCGTATATGTATTTGTTGATTTTAGAATTGTCTTAATTTGTAACCAAACATACAAGGGATACTTTGAATTTGTTTCCACGTATTCGAACTAACGGAATAAATGATAACTTCAGAATGATTGGACTTTGAATAACTTGTAACACGTACGAGGTTGTAGTCATCACATTTCAAGTTATATCCAAACTCATTTATGATTACTCGGGAACCATAATACTTCACAGAGTTGATATGTCATATCCATCGATCATCCAAAGTCGGCTAACAGTTGGAATGCTACATGTTGGAGAAAATGAGTTTTAATTAAAATGTTTTATGGTCTTGGTGTGGTTTGATCTAATGACCTATGGGTCTAAGGATATTCACTCATTTTCGGGTGAATGAATCACGCACCAAGCCTTGTGTCTACATAAATTTGTTTTTTGCAAGTTTTTATTTAAGAGTTTTATTTATGGAGATTTTACGCGTTTAATTGTTTTACAAGAAACAAAAAACTTGGTTTACATGAAATCCAAAACCCTAGAGGTTAATTTTCTCATATAAATACTAAAGGTTTTTATAGTTGAAAGATATACGAAGAGCAGCCTATTTTTCCGGTCTTCTTTTCTTCATCTTCTTTATTTTGCGCTGCGTATAGTTTTTCTTCCATCCCTCGTTGGGTTGAGTTGAAGAGAGGGTAACTTGCGTTGTGCTAACTCAAGTTATATCAGCAAGTTTTATCCCGGACACATCTTCGCCATGAGGGGTTTAGCATTACTAACTCGAGGCCCGCGAACTAATGTGTTAAGGACAACTTGTTGAACCTCCGTGATTCTTCCCCGCCAAGTTATTTGTTAGAGTTGTTTTGGCATTAGTTCTTTACATATTATTTTGGATACATCTAACGTGCTGTTCATTGTTGCGATCCAAACAATCTTAACACATTAGTATTCCTCAGAACAATGGGAAACAACGATGTGAAAGACCACAAAAGTTTAACGAAAGGGATTTCAAGAGATGGCAACCAAGATGCTGCTTTATTTGAGCCATCATGAGCTGGACTATGTACCTGGTTCCGGTGCGATGACTTGTACAATGCTGAAAATTTGACCGAGAGGAGGTCAATATTAACACGAGGTCTAATTTTCTGGCTAAAAATCATATCATGAATGGTTTGGAAGATGCGATGTATGATTTTAACAATGCTAAAGAGAACTTGACTCGCTTATGAGTTGTGGATTGCGTTAGAAGCAAAGTACCAAGCCGAGACGCATGAAGCAAGAAATTTCTCGTGGCAAAGTTTATGGAGTTCAAGATGATTAATGATAAGTCTGTTTGTTGATCAATTCCTCGAACTTCAACAAATCATTAAATCAGATTCTTGCTGAAGTATGGTTATTGATGAGACTTTTCAAGTGTCCGCTGATTGAGAAGTTACCATCTTCTTGGTCGAAGTAAAAGAAAAATCTGAGGCATGAAACTCCAAGAGATCAACATGGTTGAATCTGGGAAAGAAGATTCAAGTGGAAGAGATGTTGTGCACCAAAGACAAGAACGTGTCATCTCGCAAGGGACATGTCTAACAAAGCTCATATGTCCGAACATAAGCCATCCAAAGCCGGAAAAGGTGACAACAACAATCGCAACTCGAAGCATGGACCTAACAAGAAAGGTACGCCAGAAACTAATCTAGCATTATTAAAATTAAGGGTCCTTGTTGGGTGTGTGGAAATACTGGTCATATGGTAGTTCACTGTAGACAACGTAAGGATAATCTGGTGACCGATGTGATGGATTGGTGGGTAGACTCTGGAGCTACCAAGCATGTTTGTGGGAACAAAGACCTGTTCACCTCCTACCAGAGGGTAGGGGAAGGCGAGAAACTCTATATGGGTAACCCATCCGCATCGAGGTTGCAGTGAAAAGGAAAGGTCGGTCCAAGCTCACATATGGAAAGACTCTCACATTGAATGAAGTTCTTCATGTTCCGTATATCCGCAAAAATCTTGTTTTGTGTTCCGTTTTAGATGATATGGGTTTTAAAGTTACAATTGAGTCTGGAAAACTTATAGTAACCAAGGGCAATGATTATGTGGGTAAGGGTTATAAGACTGGGGTCTATATAAACTTAATGTAACCCGTCGCACTTGAAATTGAATGATTCTTCACATGTGCGTGTCATCAACGCTTGGCATGGTAGACTTGGTCATGTAAACTATAAATCAATGCATAAATCTGATAGCGTAGGATGCATACCCAAATTCACTTTAGATAAAAATCATAAGTGTGAGATTTTATGTAGAATCTAAGCATGCTAAGAAATTATTCAATAAGAATCTCCGTGAGAAACTCTAAACCTTAGATTTAATCCACCTGCACTCTAGTTGATATGAAGTCACTAAACAAGAGGTGGTAAAAATGGTTTATTACTTTTATAGATGATTGTATGAAGTATTGCCATGATTACTTACTTAGAGGGAAGGATGATGCTGTGGGTTTTTTAAGATATATAAAAGTGAAGTCGAAAACCAATTGAATACTACCATTAAAACTATTAGGTCTCGACATATGGTGAGTATGAAATTCCCATAGGAGATTTCTCGAAGAACATGGCATAATAAATGAGACTACAGCCCTTATTCACCTCAATCCAAATGGTGAAGGAATGAACGTAAGAACCGTAACCTTAAGGATATGATGAATGCCATGTTGATTAGCCCAGGATTACCTTCAATTTGTGGGGGGAGGCTATCCTCTCCGCCAATTACATCCTCGAACAGAGTACCCTTAAAGGATCGGGAGCAAACCCATATGAGTTATGGAAAGGTAGACAACCATCTTATGATTACTTCAAAGTATGGGGGTGCTTGGCAAAGGTGGGCATCCCTCCTCCTAAGAAAAATAAGATAGGACCCAAAACCGTTGATTGTGTTTTTATAGGCATCCCTAGCATTCTAGTGCTCATAGGTTTATGGTTGTGAGTTATGAAAATTTCCACATTGTGTGGTTGAATACTATCATGGAGTCTAGGATGTTTAGTTTTTTGAAACTATTTTTCCTTTCAAACGTGATTCTCGAAAGAGATGTTTAGATGATCCCTAGATGTTCCTTCAACTAGTCAATTATTACCTTAGAGGAAGATGAACCAAGTGGAACCTGAAGAGGTAAAAGGGTTAGAACGAGAAAACCTATCCCGGTTGCATTACATACCTAGCCGAGCCGATCCTCGACTTATAGAGAAGCCATGACTTGTCCAAGCTCCGCGGGTGGAAAGAAGCTTCCATTAGTGAAATGGATTCCTTCTGAGAAACTGATACTTTTGAACTTGTAGATTTACCTCCGTGGTGTAAGCGCCATAGGTTGTAAAATGGATTTTCAAAAGAAAACGTAAGATAGATGGAACTATTGAAAAATACAAGGCTAGCCGGTAGCTAAAGGCTACGTACAAATAGAAGGTATAGATTTCTTTTGACACTATTCACCAAAGGGGAGTAGAATTAGCTCCATTAGGATGTTAATTTCTATAGCTTCGTCCATAATTTAGAGATACATCAAATGGATGTAAAGACAGCCGTTTCTTCATGGCGAGTTAGATGAAGAAATTTATATGGAACAACCTGAGGGATTTGTAGTTAAAGGTTGTGAAAAGAAAGTGTGTAAACTGGTGTTTATGGGTAAAATCGTTTCCGCCGATTTCGGTAAATTCGGTAGGTGAGTGAGAAAACTGGTTTAAAACCCTAAACAAATGTCTTGCACGTGAGCACTTTGTAGATTCGAGAGATCAATCATGCAAAGTCAGGCCTAAACCAAGAAATGGCCGTTCCAGACTTGCTTCGGTCACAAAGTGGAGGAGAAGGGTTGATTTGGGGAAGGAAGCAAAGAAAGGTGTTGAGACCAGAATAATTTTGAGAGAGTAGTGTCTCGACTTGTATCAGAAAGTGAAATCTTAGGAAGCTTGCAAGAGATGAAAGCTTTTTTGGAGAGCTTGCAAAGTTGCCTTTTCGAGAGTGTTGTATTTTTCTCCCGACCGAGACTTGTTGTGTTCTGGGTGGAAATAGGTAAGACCTATTTATACAAGTCGAGATTGAAACGCACCTCGGCCATGAAGGAAGAGAGTAAAGGGTGAAAATAATGGGAGGAGGTGGTAACCGCACGGTGTTTTATGGGTGAAAACGTTTTCACCATTATTTCCTCATTTATTTGACCGCTTTATTCCTATTCACGCTTTCTTAATGTGACCGTAGTGTACGCGCATGCCGGACCGCCAAACCAAGACCCCGAAAGCATCCCCGCTTTGTGTTGATGTCACGAGTGTTGGTTGCACCTTGAGTGCAAGTGGCGCCCGCTAGTGGCGCGTGTGACATGCCAATGGCATGTGCGAATGCCTTTGTTGCGGGTTGCACCTTGAGTGTAAGTGGCAATGCCAGGAAAAGTAGTGGCGTGTGTGGCATGTGCCAATGGCATGTGCGGAATGCCTTGGTGGTAGGTTGCAAGGTTTGCAAGTTAGGCTACCAGCGTGGATTTTGGCATGTGTAAATGGCACGCACGGCCATTAGGGCCACGGCTAGGTAACGAAAGCTACCATCAAGAGTGTTGGCGTGTGCCAATGGCATGCTCGGCCATTAGGGCCATGGCCTGGTAAGAAAAGCTACCAGCGATGCGTGTTGGCATGTGCCAATGGCATGCGTGGCCAATTTGGGTCGCTGGGTAGGAAAAGCTACCAGTGGAGCGTGTTGGGCATGTGCCAATGGCATGCCTGGACATTAGGCCATGGTCCTGTAAGAAAGCTACCGACGCGTGTTGGCATGTGCCAATGGCATGCGTGGCCAATTTGGTCGCGCCACTGTAGGAAAAGCACAACCAGACAGAAAGCATGTGCCAATGGCATGCTCCTGGACATTAGGGCCACGGTCTGGTAAGAAAAGCTACCAGCGATGCGTGTTGGCATGTGCCAATGGCATGCGTGGCCAATTTGGGTCGCGGCCTTGTAGGAAAAGCTACCAGCGAGCGTGTTGGCATGTGCCAATGGCATGCTCGGCCATTAGGGCCATGGTCTGGTAAGAAAAGCTACCAATGCGTGTTGGCATGTGCCAATGGCATGTAGCCAATTTGGCATAGGTTGCGCGGTTTGCAAGCCTGAGTGGCGCCATTTTGGCATGGCGTGGCTAGGGGGGCCAAGGTAAGGGTTCTTGACTGGGCGTGGCGTGAATAGCGAGCTAGGCGTAAAGCTAGGGCCAAGGCAAGAGTGCATTTGGCATGGCGCTGGCTTAGCTCCTGGCTAAGTGTGGCCGGCCATGATTTGTCGTTAGCACTGAGGTGCGGCTAGCATGGTTGGCATGCTTTGGCGCGTTTGGTGACTAGCATGGCTAGGGCCAAGGCAAGTGCGTTGGCATGGCGCGGCTAGCTTGGGCTAGTGTGTATCGGCATGGGTTTGCCATTGGCACTGAGGTGCGGCTAGCATGGTTGGCATGATTTGGCGCGTTTGGTGTGGCTGGCATGATTTGCCATTGGCACAGGTGCGGCTAGGGCCAAGGCAAGGGTGTTTGGTTTGGCGTGATGTGACTAGTATAGGGCCAAGGCAGAGTGCGTTTTGGCATGGCGCATTAGCTTGGGCTAAGTGTGGTTTCGGCATGATTTTCCATTGGCATCGAGGCGCGGCTAGCATGGTTGGCATGCTTTGGCGCTGTTTAGTGTGGCTGGAATGATTTCCATTGGCAAGAGGTGCTGCCTAGGGACAAGGCAAGGGGTGTTTGGCTTCAGGCCAGACTAGTAAGATAGCTAGGGCCAAGGCAGTGTATTTGGCATGCATGCCGGCTAGCTAGGGCTAAGTGTGGTCTGGCATGATTTGCCATTGTACGGAGGTGAATTAGGTTTTTCTTTGTAACCTAATTTGAAAATATACCCTCATTAATAATCGACTACTTGTATTAAATGCTTTAATAAATGTTTCACCGGTGACATTAGGTTATTCGGGGTTTTACGATTTTACCCTTTGTTTAAAAACCACCATCAACATTAAGTCCCACGCTAGCTCGAACAGGAGCTTTGTTGCGAGGTAAGCATAAGATGGTGACAAACTTCTCAGCAAGAATCATAAAGAGAATTGAGGAGGCTTGTCTCGACCTTTTTTATAAATAGGATTTGGAATCCTTGCCTGCGCGATTTGGCACAAATCCAGGTCAGCACAATTGGGAAGTCGCATCATTAAGAGACAGAAGTCAAGCGCATTGAGAAGTTTACGCGAGTTGGGTAACCGAGCGTGCTAGTCAGGACCTGCAAGGTGGGGAAGTTGAGCGTGCTAGTCGGCGTGACTTGGGCGGGGTCATTGGAAAGTTGACGTGAGTTGGGAAACCGAGCGTGCTAGGGCCGGGGGATCGCGCAAGGTGGGGAAGCTGATCGTGCTAGCTGGAGGGACCGGCGCAAGGTGGGGAAACTGTGTGTGCTTGCTGGCGTGACTTGGGCGGTCATTGGGAAGTTGGCGCAATTGGTGGGACCGGGGTGCAACTTACGCGACATTGGGAAGCTCAGGCGCAATTAGACCGGTGTGGCTTTGGCGGCACGGGGAGTTGGCGCAACCGGTGGGACCTGTAACTTGGGCGACGTTGGGAGTTGGGCGCCCTGTGGGCATATTCCTTACACGCACGATTTTTGGTAAAGGAAATCCTTCCCTGTAATCTTCACGCCCATATATAAAATCCCTTTTCTCATCTTGCACTTTGTTCTTTCATCTTTTTTTCATACTAGCTTGTAACCCGGCTTCCGTATTTCTTCTAGTACTTTTCTTGTTTCCCTTTTCATGTAGGTGTAAACCCTAAGAGTAGGCATTTTTATAATCCTTGCAATGATATTGCGCAACTTGGCGTGCTTCTGTAAAAATATTATATATATGCACCCAAGGGAAATACCGCATATATGATTCGAACCCGTAGAAAAATGCTCCATATATTTTTGAACCCGAAGAAGGATACTGCGCACGCACTTGAGCCCGTATAAAATACTGCGTATATAATTTTGAACCCCAAGAGAGAAGTCTGCGTATGCGCTTTTGAACCCGTAGAGAATACTGTATATGAATCCCGAAGAAGAATACTATATATGAATCCCGAAGAAGAATACGGTATATGAATCCCGAAGAGGAATACTGTATATGAATCCCGAAGAAGAATACTGTATATGTACTTCATATGACTTCGAACCCATAGAAAATATTGCATATATGAATTTCTTGACTGAAGAAAATATCACACAGGCAGCTGAACACGTAGAGAATACCCCTTTTTTTTTTTCAGTTTTCCCTTTTGTTGGGTGCGTGTTATGTGTCATGGAGATAATTTCTGCTTTTATCCGTTTGTTTTGTGCATATCTTGTTACAAATTGTTATGAAGAAATCCGACAAGATGTTACCTGAACAGAATTTCGCATTTATCAAGGATGTTCATAATTCCAAACCAAACACTGGATGATGAATTCTTCGCTAAACCCCTCGCCTCGCTCTAAGAATCACCTGTGTTTCGTGCCAATTTTGTTAACCTATGGTGAATATGAAAAGAAGACACGTCAGGTTCGCCTGCAGAACACCATACGGTTTTGTCTTCATAAAAGGGGTATATTCTTCTTCCAACATTGATTTCTAGGATGTGTCAAAGCCCATTGCGTTCTTTTGATAGATGGGTTGAGTTCATGGTGAGTAGGAGCACATAAATACCAACTTGACTCGAGCGCAGACATTGATGTCGTCGAGCTTCAAAATCTCCAGTTATGAAGGATATCCGGGCTTGGTTGCTTTCATCTCCGTATGGTGTTCGGACACCCATACGATCATATGTAGTTGGGGTGAAATGACTTTCTCCTTGAGAGTGTGGCTCTCTTGTCAATCTTCCTAGAACAAGAATCTTAATATCCGATTGTATGAAGGTGAGGAGAAGATGCGGATGACCTTGCCGCTATGTTGGGTGATTACGCTCGAAAAGACTCCACCGCTAAGTCGAAGGATTCTCGTCCTGAAGAGGATGAAAGGTGCTTTACAACAGGTGGATATCTCAATGGTTTCCAGACAAGCCGAACCTAAACGTAAAAGCAAAGATCTTCATGTTGCAGCATTTTTGGCTCTCCGTTGTCTAGAGACATTTTGATGACGTTGGGAAAGAAGGAAATAAGACCAGAGTTGCTAGTGATTGTTGTGGAAGTTAGCAAAGGTGAAGTTCTTCCCATTGGCAAGCTATTCCTTGGTTCCCCTGATGTGCATCCTGATCACCGGGCTGCGAACATGCGAAGCCAATGGTTTCATGAAAGTGGATTCATATTTGCACGTTGCTTTCTCCGTGCTCCGGTTATGGGAGCACTTTGAGAAGTATGCTCAAAACCATTGCCTTCGATTCCCGCGAAGTTATGGCTCCCGACCTCTTCGATGGGTGAACATGCGTCCAAGAGTTGGCATGAGATTGGTTAAGTCTTCTCGATAAGTCGATGAAATCGCGCCCATGGGAGCTTGGCCCATAGGCCTATGACTCAAATCGACACCTTTCAGCCTCCGATCATGTCTTTATCTTCCGACTGCAACTTGAGTGTTGGTGAAAACTTGTTTATTCAAAGATGCTTGTCCTAGCTATATGCCGTCTTTCTTCATGGGGTCTTTCCGAATAGATGCTTACAATATTGACCGTGCCGCTTCGTCACATGGGTTTCGATCAAGGGGTGCCTCTTGCTTACCAAATTGGTGGTTCCTAAGGATTCATTGCATGCCGCCCTCAATGCTAGTGCCCTTGAGCTGGTATCCGCCTTCCCTTCTTTCAAACGGGAAGAGTAACCGACGACTTTTGGCTATAATGAGTTCTGGTACGATGAGTTCATTATGTTCCAAGATTTTGTAAATAACGTGGTGGAGAATGTCGTTCTAAACCTTCCCGCAGTTTTGAAGAAGTATCCAATGTTGAGAGATCCCAGCGAAAGTTGCCCCGGCAACTCGGAAAGTCCCTGAGCAAAGGAACAGAACGAAGAATCGTGTCGGGCGGGTTCCGGCGGTTTCAAAAGATCCTCCGCAGCTCTCGTGTCTTCGCTTCTTCCAATAACTGTATGTGTCGCCTCCTTGTTGGTTTGTCTCAAAACACGTGAATTTCTCGCTGAAAACATGTGTCTTGTTTCTTCTGGGGCTTCGGTAGTGTTAATGCTTTCGCGCCCTTGCACATTGCCGGGAGACGGCAATTTCTTCGAAAAATTCCAGCGGCACTGGGCCTTCTCATAGCGGTGATGAGTCGAGAAAGAAGAAAGTTCGACAAGTGAGAGTGATTCCTCCTGCAAGACTGGTTCTTTTTCGAAGTGGTTCGGTGAGTTCCGCGCTTCTTTTTCTTTCTTCTTAGCGTTCTTCTTTTGAAAAATGTCCAACTCAAGTTCGCAGGAGGAACTGCCCGGAGGATCGCGGGGTGGAGCCACACGAAAACTTGCCTTTGGTGACCACCGCCGGTGACTTGGAGATGGGAGTTAGCCAATTGCCTAGCACGAGATGTGGTTCAAAGCGGTAGATGATTCTCGATGGTTGCTGTCGTAGACATGGAAGAAGACCCTTTGCAGTCGTGAGGCCGATTCACGGCGCCATTTTCGATCCCCGTACTTGGTTCCCTTATCCGTCATGTGCTGGTTGGCGATTTCCAGCGTGCTGGCTAAGTATGAGGCGTTGTACACCCGAATGCAGGGAGAAGTATGGACATATGGCCACAATCAAGAAGGTCGGTAGTCTATTTGCGCTTAGTTAAGCATGTGGAAGAGGCTTTATCTTCCATCGAGGACATGCGTGAGGTGACCGGCCACACCGTTCTGAAGACGTTATTGCCGAACGGGAGCACCATCGCGACGTGTGTGTAGAAAAGGAGTTCAACGCTTCGTGGTTTGTCGAAGGCCTTGCTTTGAGATCCGAGAAGTCGAAAGATGCAAGAATCGAAAGCCTTTGCGAGGAGATTGCACTGACAGAGGTAGAACTCGAAAAGCTTTCCAAGATGTTAACTATGAAGAGAGCGGCTCTTGAAGATGCAAAGTTGACTTTCTCTAAGAAAAACAGACCTGTTGGATGATTTTCCTTGAATGCTTCTCTCAAAACTTTCATTCGGAGTTCTTTTTTTTTTTTTTTTTTTTTTTTTTTTGAAAACATCTTGGATGTCCTGGTTCAAAGTTCAATCGGTTTTGATAGACAGCTGGTAGCTTTTTGAGGATATTGGATTATTTCAGGATGAATGGTTTTGATAATATAACTCGATTATGTTTTGTGAAAGGAATATTGCTTTATGAAAGTGTGTGCTAGCAATAGGCACAAGACGCAGAGTATGACGGTTTTATTAAGAACCTAAAAAAGATCGTATATCTTGCCCAGTCTAAATTTACTCACTCCATAGGTTTTTGCGAACACGCCCCTCTCCATATAAAAGGAGGCTTTGCTGGTAGCATCTCCAGCAAGTACCCAATCGCTGGTAGAATCTTCAGCGAGTCCCCAGTTTTCTGGTGTAGTTTTTACAACTGGTAACCGGGTTGTCTGGATGAGTTCGGATTGAGTCGTCTTCACCTACCATCTTGACATCCGGTGTCGAAGAACGAGATCGATACCGACATTGTAGCCGATATGGTCAGTCCTCCCGCTGTGGTCGCCAATTGTTTATGGGTAAAAATCGTTTCCGCCGATTTCGGTAGGTGAGTGAGAAACGGTTTAAACCCTAAACAAATGTTCTGCACGTGAGCACTTTCTAGATTCGAGAGATCAATGCCGTACAAGTCCGGCCTAAACCAAGAAATGGCCGTTCCAGACTTGCTTCCTTGATCACAAAGTGGAGGAGACGAAGGGTTGATTTGGGGAAGGGAAGAAAAGAAAGGTGTTGAGACCAGAATAATTCTGGGAGAGTAGTGTCTCGACTTGTATCAGAAAGTGAAAGCTTAGGAAGCTTGCAAGAGATGAAAGCTTTTTTGGAGAGATTCAAAAGTTGCCTTTTCTGAGAGTGTTGTATTTTTCTCTTTGACCGAGACTTGTTGTGTGTAGAAACAGTAAGACCTATTTATACAAGTCGAGATTGAAAAGTACCCTGGCCTCATGAAGGAAGAGAGTAAAGGGTAAAATAATGGGAGGAGGTGGTAACTGCAGCGGTGTTTTATGGGTGAAAACGTTTTCACCATTATTTCCTCATTTATTTGACCGCTTTATTCCTATTCACGCTTTCTTAATGTGAGCGTAGTGTACGGGCTGCATGTCAGGACCGGCCAAACCAAGACCCCGAAAGCATCCCCCGTTGTGTTGATGTCTCGAGTGTTGGTTGCACCTGAGTGCAAGTGGCGCGTGTGGCATGTGCCAATGGCATGTCTTGAATGCCCTTTGTTGCGGGTTGCACCTTGAGTGCAAGTGGCAATGCGGGGAAAAGTAGTGGCGTGTGTGGCATGTGCGGAATGCCTTGGTGGTAGGTTGCACGGTTTTGCAAGTTAGGCTACCACTTGGATTTTGGCATGTGTAAATGGCACGCACGGCCATTAGGGCCACTGGTAACGAAAAGCTACCGGCAGTGTTGGCGTGTGCCAATGCATGCTCACCATTAGGGCCACGGCCTGGTAAGAAAAGCTACCAGCGATGCGTGTTGGCATGTTCCAATGGCATGCGTGGCCAATTTGGTCGCGACCGGTAGGAAAAGCTACCAAATGGCGTGTTTGCATGTGCCAATGCCATGCTCTGGACATTAGGGCCATGGTCTGGTAAGAAAAGCTACTAGCGATGCGTGTTGGTATGTGCCAATGGCATGCGTGGCCAATTTGGGTCGCGACCTGGTAGGAAAAGCTACCAGCAAGCGTGTTAGCATGTGTCAATGGCATGCTCGGACATTAGGGCCATGGTCTGGTAAGAAAATCTACCAGCAATGCGTGTTGGCATGTGCCAATGGCATGCGTGGCCAATTTGGGTCGCGACCTTGTAGGAAAAGCTACCAATGAAAGCGTGTTGGCATGTGCCAATGGCATGCTCGGCCATTAGGGCCATGGTCTGGTAAGAAAAGCTACCAGCAATGCGTGTTGGCATGTGCCAATGGCATGCGTGGCCAATTTGGGTCGCGGCCTGGTAGGAAAAGCTACCAGCGAGCGTGTTGGCATGTGCCAATGGCATGCTCGGCCATTAGGGCCATGGTCTGGTAAGAAAAGCTACCAGCGATGCGTGTTAGCATGTGCCAATGGCATGCGTGGCCAATTTGGCATAGGTTGCGCGGTTTGCAAGCCTAGGCGTGGGCGCCATTTTGGCATGGCGTGGCTAGGGCCAAGGTAAGGGTTCTTGGCTTGGCGTGGCGTGATTAGCGCAGCTAGGGCCAAGGCAAGAGTGCATTTGTCACTTACGCGGCTAGCTTGGCTAAGTGTGGCCGGCATGATTTGCGTTGGCACTAAGCACGGCTAGCATGGTTGGCATGCTTTGGCGCGTTTGGCGTGACTAGCATGGCTAGGGCCAAGGCAGAGTGCGTTTGGCATGGCGCGGCTAGCTTGGGCAAGGTGTGGTGGGCATGGTTTGCCATTGGCACGGAGGTGCGGCTACCATGGTTGGCATGCTTTGGCGCGTTTGGTGTGGCTGGCATGATTTGCCATTGGCACAGAGGTGCGGCTAGGGCCAAGGCAAGGGTGTTTGGCTTGGCGTGGTGTGACTAGCATAGCTAGGGCCAAGGCAGAGTGCGTTTGGCATGGCGCGTCTAGCTTGGGATAAGTGTGGCTGGCATGATTTGCCATTGGTACACGGAGGTGCGGCTAGCATGGTTGGCATGCTTTGGCGCGTTTGGTGTGGCTGGCATGATTTGTCATTGGCACGTAGGTGCGTCTTCAGGGCCAAGGCAAGGGTGTTTGGCTTGGCGTGGTGTGACTAGCATAGCTAGGGCCAAGGCAGAGTGCGTTTGGCATGGCGCGGCTAGCTTGGGCTAAGTGTGGCTGGCATGATTTGCCATTGGCATGGAGGTGAATTAGGGTTTTCTTGTTGTAACCCTAATTTGAAAAAATACCCCCTATTGATTACTGACTACTTGTATTAAATGCTTTAATAAATGTGTCACCGGTGACATTAGGTTATTCTGGGTTTTACGATTTTACCCTTTGTTTAAAAACCACCATCAAAAACTGGTTAAATCTTTGTATGGATTGAAACAAGCACCTAAACAGTGGCATGAAAAATTTGATCATGTGATGATTTCTAGTGGTTTTAGAATTAATGAATCTGATAAGTGTGTTTATACTAAACTTGTCAAGGATACATGTGTGATTGTGTGCTTGTATGTTGATGATATGCTTATACTAGGTACAAACATGGATGTTATTAATTCCACTAAGAAACTTCTTTGAATGAGAACTTTGACATGAAAGACTTAGGCCCGATGTCATATTAGGGATGAAGATTAGAAAAACTTATAATGGCTATAGACGAGTCGGTCTCATTATGTTAAATCCATACTTAAGAAATTTAATCGGTTTAATCTGTAAACTTTGTGTGTACTCCTTATGATTCTAATTGTCGTCTCAAGAAGAATAAGGTGTAGGAAAGTAACCAACTTGAATACTCGAGAGTCATAGGAAGTCCGATGTATTTGATGAATTGTACGAGACCAGACATTCGCTTATCTTTCAAGTAGGTTGCGGGTATACTTGTAATCCAGGGAGATACATTGGGATGCACTTATTAGAGTGCTAAAGTACTTGAAGTACACAATGACCTTTAGTTTGAATTACAAAGGATATCCTAGTGCCCTTGAGGGATTTTGCAATGCAAACGGATAACGAGATCGGAGGGATTCTAAGTCTACGAGTGGATATGTATTCACTCTAGCAGGTGCGTCTGTATCTTGGAAGAGTTCCAAACAGACATGTATAGCTCGTTCCACTATGGAATCGGAGTTTATTGCGTTAGATAAAGCAGGAGAGGAGGCCGAATGGCTAAGAAACTTATTAGAAGATATTCCACTCTGGCATAGGCCTATGCCCATTCTATTTATACACTGTGATGCAAATCTGCGATAGGTAGAGCTAAGAGTTGCTTCTATAATGGAAAGTCTATACATATTCGTAGAAGACATGATACTTTGAAAACACTAATCTCAACGGGCGTTATTTCCATAGATTGGATGCAGTCAAGGAGAATATCATGGACCCTTTAACGAAAGGTTTGTCCAAGGAGATAGTTAGTAAAGCATCGAGGGGATGGGGCTTAGGCTCAAAAATTAAACTTGCCATGAAGGATACTCAACCTTGCCGACTCGAGTTTCCAAGATCAAGGTTTCAATGAGACAACTAATTCATGGTGGGTAAGAGTAAACACTATCAGGAGAATTTCATTCTCCGTCCCTTCCTATGGTGTTGATGTGATAGTGTATTTGCATGTGGAGGATGACTTTTAAATAAGTCTTAATGAGTTCCATAGTTTCAATTTAAGATTGCAAAAGGGGTGTAGCAAGTAAACACTCTTGATGGAACTCACCTATCCGAATATGGAAGTGGGGCCCGCTTCCTATGAGAATTGAGCCAATTCTCTAGAGCATTCGAGAAACAGGATATGTCCGGGGCCAAATTGAAAACGACACGAACTTAGCAACGCCGGGAGGATATCATGCGTGGGTGTTGTCGCGAATTACACCAATGCTATCGGGCCCAAGACTATGTTCACTGTCTAGCATGTAGTTCCTAGTAACTTCTCACTAAGTAATGGTTCAAGACCTCATGGACACCTTTGCCTAAATGGTATTTTCCTTACTCTGATTTTTCGTTTTCCTAGATTTCATTCATGTGGGGGATTGTTGGAGAAAATGAGTTTTAATTAAAAAAATTTATGTTCTCGGTGTGGTTTGATCTAATGACCTAAGGTTCTAAGGATACTCACTCATTTTTGGGTGAATGAAGTGGAACATTTAGTCCCACATTGTGGAAAACTAAAGAGGAGCTCCTCTGTATAATCATACTCTTATGTATGAATTGTAAAACGTGGGTGGAGCGGGTGGGCAAAAATACATATTTTTTACCCATGCGATATGCGCATGAATCACGCACCAAGCCTTGTGTCTACACAAATTTGTGTTTTGCAAGTTTTATTTAAGAGTTTTTATTTATGGGAGGATTCCTTTTATGCGTTTAATTGTTTTACAAGAAACAAAAATCTTGGTTTACAAGAAATCTGAAACCCTAGAGGTTAATTTTCTCATATAAATACTAAAGGTTTTCATAGTTGAAAATATACGAAGAGCAGCCTATTTTTCGGTCTTCTTTTCTTTATCTTCTTTATTTTGCGCGGCGTATAGTTATTTCTTCCATCCCTGTTGCTGAGTTCGAAGAGAGGTAACTTGCATTGTGCTAACTCAAGTTATATCGGAGGCAGATCTTATCCCGGACACATCTTGACTGTGAGGGGTTTAACATTACTCAACTCGATTATACCCGCGAACTAATGTGTTAAGGACAACTTGTTGAACCTGTGATTCTGCCCTCGTCAAGTTATTTTGGTAGAGTTGTTTCGCATTAGTTCTTTACATATTATTTTTGATGCATCTAACGTGTTGTTCATTGTTGCAAGATCCCAACACTACATTGCTGTTAAATATATCTTTCCAAGAAGTCGTGTATTTACTTCACACTCTTTGATCATGCTTAATATCTCTACGGTACCATCATCTTATGTTATTTCCATTCTCCAAATCAACTTCAACTACACTTGTCATAGCAGTGAATTTCAGCAATCCGCAGGTGAGCCAAATTTGCTAAGTTCAAATGATCACCCTAAACAAATTCAACTAATACCATGAACGCATCAGCATACTCCCGGATGCAGATAATCATGCATGTTATCTACAAAGCTAGGCTACATTTATTTCAGATAATCATTTGAACATTGCAAATTCCAAAAATCAACTCCCAAGATAACCAAGATTAAATAAACCTCATCAACATACTTGAGAAAATTGATAAAATAACCGGTAAGAAAACATGACAAACATGTTTACCTGTTGAATCTTCCCCCAATCCTTGCCTGCCCACTTCCACCAGCTCCTAAGGACGCAATCACCCTCTTGGGTATTTCTGTGGGAGACAGATCTATTCAATCCTATAGACTTTTCTGTGTGAGATAGATTTGTCTATCAAGTCTTTGACTTTGGGTCGTAGCAAGTCTTGGTTGTTGGTGAGATCAACTAAGGGAATCAAGTGCGTAGTATCCTGCTGGGATCAGAAACGTAAGTAGCTCAACTGTACCTTGAATCAGTGTGAGATTTATTAGGGTCCAACTACAGTCCAGTCCGAAGTTAATTGGTAGTAGGCTTGTGTCTGTAGCGGCTTAATACGGTGTGGTGTTCAATCTGGACTAGGTCCCGGTGTTTTTCTACATTTGCGGTTTCCTCATTAACAAAATTCTGGTGTCTGTGTTATTTCCATTCCGCATTATATTTTGTTATATAATTGAAATATCACAGGTTGTGCGTTAAGATCAATCAATTATAATATCCAACCTTTGGTTGTTGATTTACATTGATTGACACTTGAACATTGGTCTATGGTACCGTTCATGTTATTCCTCTTATATTCAATCGGGCTCGCAGATTTAGAGTAAGTCCTCTCAGATTGCCAAATGAATTGTTAGGTGTGGTTGTTGTACCCCCGCATTTTTAATTTGTATCGAAAGGTGCAAACACATTAATGACCTTCATAAGTCTGTGTTTGTAGCGATCTTATATGGAAAAAGGTGTTATCTCTATAAACGTACCACCAGTCTTCGATGACTCAAATTACTTGTGGTGGAAAATTGCTATGCGTGCCTTTCTTCAAGCGCGTGATTTTCAATCATAGGTTTATGTGGTTAATGGCTATGATGCTCCCGCTGTGGTAGTAGGGAATGCAACCATTCCAAAGAACATTGGTGAATACAATGTTACCGATATACTTGCTGCAAAGAAAAACTCCGACGGTTTGAATGCCATCATACATGCCATTACCCCAGATCTTCAGCACCATGTGACTACATGCACTAGGTCTAAAGATGCTTGGGATATGTTAGAAACCGTATTCGAAGGAAATACCAGTGAAAAGGAAGCTAGGCTTCAAAACCTTAATTCCGATTGGGAAAACCTTCGTATGGCATAGGAAGATTCGTTTGATGAGTTTAATCAAAAAGTGTTCGAAATTATTAATGCATCGTTTGCATTGGGTAAGACTGTTTCTAAAAATTCTCAGATCGCTGCCATCCAGATACAATTCTAAGAAGCATGTCATCGTTGAAGGAAATAACCTCGATGCTCTCTCCAGAAACACATTATGAAAATGCGAGGGTCTAACAACCACACCCAACAATTCGTTTGGCAATCTGAGAGGACTTACTCCAATACACTTTCTAAAGAATCAACTAGACAGTCAGACTCAATATAGATTAAAGTATATCAAAGAGTTTAATATCTCTAACTCTTAATTCAATCCGCAATCACCAAATAGAAATCTGTGAGCCCGATTAAATATAAGAGGAGTAACTTGAACGGTACCAAAGACCAATGTTCAAGTGTCAATTAATGTAAATAAACAACCAAAGGTTGGATATTCTAATTGATTGATCATAACGCACAACCTGTGATATTTCAATTATATAAAAAAATATAATATGGAATAGAAATAACACAGACACCAGAATTTTGTTAACGAGGAAACCGCAAATGCAGAAAAACCCCTGGACCTAGTCCAGATTGAACACCACACTGTATTAATCCGCTACAGACACTAGCCTACTACCAATTAACTTCAGACTGAACTGTAGTTGAACCCTAATCAATTTCAGATTGATTCAAGGTACAGTTGTGCTCATTACGTCTTTGATCCCAACAGGATACTACACACTTGATTCCCTTAGTTGATCTCACCCACAACCAAGAGTTGCTACGACCCAAAGTCGAAGACTTGATAGACAAATCTGTCTCACTACGTAAAAGTCTATGGGATTGAATAAATCTGTCTCCCCTACGAAATACCCAAGAGTTTTTGTTCTTTCTTTTGATAAATCAAGGTGAACAGAACCAATCGATAACCCGGACTTATATTCCCGAAGAACAGCCTAGAATTATCAATCACCTCACAATAATCTTAATCGACTAGCGAAAGAATATATTGTGGAATCACAAACGCTGAGATAAAGTGTTTGTGATTACTTTTCTATCTTGCCTATCGGAGATATAAAATCTCGAGCCAATTATTCCAATTGCACTCAACACGATAGAAAAAACAAGATCAGATCACGCAACTACAAAGATAATAGTTGGGTCCGGCTTCACAATCCCAATGAAGTCTTCAAGTGGTTAGCCTACGGGTCTCGAGAAGAAACCTAAGGTTAAAGGAGAAATCGACTCTAGTTATGCAACTAGTAACACACATGAGGTGTGGGGATTAGGTTTCAAGTTGATAGAGTTATCCTTTATATAGTTTTCAAATCAGGGTTTGCAATCTAAGTTACCTTGGTAACAAAGCATTCAATATTCACCGTTAGATGAAAACCCTGATTCTCCCAAGCTAATATCTTCCAACCCTTAGATCGAACTTAGCTTGTTAAGCACAAATGAAATGTACCCTCATTTAGGTTTATGTAACCGTACCTAAACGTGTACACCATGTTGGTTCACAAATAGTTAATCGAGGTTAGCCATATGATTACTCTCATATCAACCTTATTCATCTTAACCATAACTAGTTCAAGTAACTCAAATGAAACTAGTTAAAGAGTTGTTCAATTGCATAGCAAAACACAATTGAAACCAAATCTGCCCGATTCACTTGAATCAATCATGAACATTATAGCCACGGTTTGCAAAGATTGCATTCCTTATGATTTAAATGTTTAAATCCATGAACTGACCGATTTGACAAAGTAACTAGCTTAAGTATGCATACTTAAGCAACTGGATTTTGAGTTTGTTTAGTTTCCAAACTCGGCAGAAATTTTCGGTTCGATAACTTCCGCCAGTATGCTTACGGGCACGCATACTTAAGGTGACTAGTTTAAGAGTTTTTCAAAACCAAACTCAGCAGAATTTTTCGGTTCAAAAACTTCCGCTAGTATGCGTACATGTACGCATACTTAACCTGTCTCCTTCACCAATTTCGTATACACGCATATGCATACTCTTGGCTCCCGATTTATGTATTTATACACTAATGTGCGAACACACTATATATGCTTATATCCAAAGATGGTTACATTCCCAAATCTTTATTTCAGTCATTGAAACATTCTTCTATAATGATAATAGTCGTTTTCACACACTATTAATATCAAAGCAATTTTCAAGATATTGAAATAATCATTATCGAAACATTCCAAGCCTACATCAAATGATTTATCACACAAACCATGTAGGATGTTACTCGGAAATTTTCTAATGATATAAGATGAACTTGGTGGAAGCGAAAGCTTACCGACACATATTTCGAGAAATATGTAAGCGAGATATACTCAGCTCAAAATCTCAAATGTGTATAGAGAAAACTATATCTTAAGACGACTTATGTCTCAATATATGAGATAGTAGAAATATACTTTCCAAGTGATAGATGAGTTCAAGTCTCCACATACCTTTTGTCGAAGAAGTTCCACAAGCTCCCTTAGTAGTTCTTCGTCTTCAAATGATGAACTCGTGAAATCTAAGCTCAAGTGCACTATCTATGTCCTAGTCCGAGACATATATAAATAGGCTAGAAATCAAGACTTATAGTTTTGATCACTAACATTGACAAACATGATTGAGATAGCAACGCATGCGAGTTTGACCGAGCGGTTCTAACAATCTCCCCCTTTGTCAATTTTTGTGACAAAACTATTAATACATATAGACTACAAAATAGATAGAAATTGTAGCTTCTCATCCAAATGCTTGATCTCCTTGGCATCTTCAACGCGACTCGAAATCTTCGTCACTTCCAAGTACTCCATGATCCTAAAGGTTGTAAGTTCAGCATCATATTTGTTGAAGATCTCGTAGCGATAACAATGAAAAACAAAATGCTCTCAATCATTGTTATACGGTGTCATAGTATTATTACACAGCATCAAAGTTCAATTGTATCATAACTTTGACAACAATACTATGTTGATATGTATCACTCCCCCTTAGTCAATACTACATCTCAACATGAAAACCACTCCCCCTTACATAATTATCCGTAAACCATATGTATTTGTAGTATCACACTACACATTAATTCTCCCCTTTTTTTTGTAAATATAAATTGGCAAAGGTACGAAAACTAGTGGGATCCTCATGAAATTTTCACAGAGATACTTCATGACCAAAAGAGAATACCATATCAACTTATTTAGATGCCATCATAAAGTTGAAGCTAAATATATTCATCAAGAAGTTTATAAAGGTACAAGATAACCCCTAAAATTCCACAGCCGCACTCCCCACAAAGATTTGGCAATTAAGCACAAGTTCAAAATGAACTCTCCCCCATAAAATGTCATTCCCAAAAGAACAACAAAAGCGACCTTGCTTTTACAAGAAAAGAAGGATTTCATTTGGATAAACTCAAATCACATGAAAACATGAATTTGTATCAAAATATTCAATTGAATTAACCACAAGAGAATACGTGATTAATACAATCGAAAAATACAACCAAATTAATCACAATAAAACCCACGATTAATTTAATTGATATTCACAACCAAATTAACCACGACGTGATCAATTCAATTGGTCATGCTTGACATAAGTGAACTTACGGAGCAACAACTAAAATAACCACAAGAGAATGATCAATTTAGTTGGTCATGCTCAAACATAAGAAATATTGTGGAGCAACACAGTATGTGCACAAAAATGTGGATCGGAGATCGACCAATACTGCGGAATAAACAAGGATTATTTTCCATCACAATTTGCACAATGACATATAATAGACTTAATCCCTGTAAACAAAAGCTTTATCCTTTCTTCCTTCAAAACAATGACATAAAAGACTTTAACTTTTGTAATGTCAAAAGTTCATTCTATCTTCTATCAACACTTTCATGCCGACATAATAAAGATAACTTTTGAACAAGTATGGGATAGTTACTGAGTTCACCGACGTAAACAACATATCCCATAACAATTTGCAATATATAAAATCATAAAGATTAAAATTGCAAAAAATCATCTTCCAAAAAAAGTTGGAATTTAATTAAATAAATCTAAAAACATTGAAGATGAAAATCGTTGGACATAGCTATGTGTACTCACAATAATGGCTATTCCAAACCCTGGTTATTCTTCTAAAAACAAGAAATAAATTCTTTAAAAGAAGATTTACTAGACATAATCAAACCAAAACAAACTCTAAAAACAAAGAGCAATCACAAGTGATAATTAGAGTTCCGGTACGGAAGCTTCACTGGTGCCAAGACCTTCAAGCTTGTGACAGGAAGGTGACGACATCTTCGGAACCGACATTGAGACGATCCTTAAGACGTGTCTTCATTAGAGCCAGTTCGGTGTTGACCTTTATCAATTCGGTTCTTAACCCATCTAGCTCTTTTAGAGTGTTAAGAGTTTTGCATCGTTAAACTTTTCGATAAAGTTTTGAACAACTTCATTAGAAATCTCTTCATCATCCTCAATATCAGACAAGTTATTAGGATATTGAGAAGATGTGTCATCAAAATCCACGAGAGTCCCTTTTTCCTTATCCTCGAGTGCGAGACCAAAACCTTTATTAAGAAAACCTCTTGGAAAATAACAAGTTCCTGAAGGTGATCGCATTCTTGTCAAAAAGTACCCTGAAGTATGCATACTTTTCAACAGTTGGGTTCGGTATTTAATGGTTTCACAGAAACCTCGAGATTAGGGTTTCCAAAGTCGGTTCGTGAAATGTAACAAGGATACCCGTACGAACACAAGCTTGGCCCATTATTCATAAACTACTCAAAAAGAGAAGTACTCAATTAAGGCAGTTAAGGAAGGTGTTTGGCTAGAAAGATTCTGAAGTCTTAGCTAAATAAACTTTTAGAATATCCATAGGGAAGAGAGATTTAGAGCATAAGAGTAGCCACCTTGACACAACTAAAAGAAAGAACGACGAGAAAAAAAAATCAAAGAGAACACAAATACTAATGGACAGATGTTTTTTTTGATTATCCAGCTAAGAACGATAAGAAAATAGCATAGATAATTTGCAACATCTGTCATCACGTATGCATGATGAGTACATCTCACTTTACCAGGATTTTTCTTGAGAGTGAGGTTTCAGCCTTGTGATTAATTAGCACAAGTATGAGCCTTGAGCTCATTAAATGAACGTCATTTTCGGTTAAACCTCTTCTTTCTGATCTTTTGAGGGAAACCATTATGATGTGAAAAGTTATCATAAACTTTGCTATCACCAAAATATGACGCATAGTGTTGATTCTTACCTGAAGAATTTTTTCCGTAGGAATAGACAGCCTGTTGACAATTATCCCTTTTAAGTTGTCTTTCATGCCTTCATTTTTGCTTCCTTCTTCTAGTACCTTTTTCACATCATGTATAACATTATCTCCCCTTTTTAAGAAAGAAAAACCATGAGTTTTTCTTGATCGAACCGCATTGGGAAGTCTGTTAAATTCTTGAATATTTAAAGAACACCTCGAACCGACTTTCCTGGTAGAATACACACGGGTAAGTACTAAAGCCAATTGGTTTAGACATACGAATGTCGGTTACACCTTCGAGAATTAAATCTAAAGGTGTGTTGAAGACGAATGATAGAATTGTAATTCAACCTAGATTTCTTCTTTTGTTCAACATGACCTTTTGAATCACAAAAGAGACATACTTTCTGATCACCTGAGTGATTAGAGGGAACAGACTCAACGCCATCGTTGGGAGCCTTCTTCCTTCCATGTGATGTGGATATTCCTTGATTAGAGGATGACACAGGCACATCGTTTTTATTGGGAAGGGATTTTGGTTTTACTGAAGGCGATCTTTTGATTAACTCGGAAGCAGTTGGTATTATGGTCTCTTTGGAACAATCTTGAGCAGAGTTTACTCAAAAGATGTTCTATTTCAAAAGCATCCTTTTTGAGGTTTTCCTCAAGAACACAAGTGCTTTCCTCTCGAAGGACCGTTAGAATAGAGTCATGCTTATTAGCCATACCAACAAGAGCATTGACTTTGTGCTTCAACCTATAGACATCATCATTCTAGATTCTAAAGAATCTTAGAATCGTGGAACTCTCTTTGGCTGCATTCCTCTCAAATTTCGAGTCGGACTCGTCAGTAAGGTTGTCAGGGAAACACTTGTCAATGCAAATTTGTTTCATTGGAACACTGGATTCCTCTATATTCGAGATTGACAAATCTTTCTCTTTAATATATTTCATAGAAACATAACTTGTATTTCTGGCGATGCGTTTATCAGAGACAACTTCGTCCATCCTCAGATCGCTACAAACACAGACTTATAAGGTCTTTAATGTGTTTGCCTGCTCTGATACCAATTGAAAATGCGTGGGTCTCACAACCACACCCAAAAATTCGTTTGGAAATCTGAGATGACTTACTCCAGTACACTTTCTAGAGAATCAACTAGACAATCAGACTCAATCTAGATTAAACTATATCAAAGAGTTTAATATCTCTAACTCTTTATTCAATCCGCAATCAGCAAATATAAATCTGCGAGCCCGATTGCATATAAGAGGAGTAACTTGAACGGTACCAAATACCAATGTTAAAGTGTCAATCAATGTAAATCAACAACCAAAGGTTGGATATTCTAATTGATTGATCATAACGCACAACCTGTGATATTTTAATTATATAAAAAAATATAATGCGGAATAGAAATAACACGTACACCATAATTTTGTTAACGAGAACCCAAAATGCGAGAAAAACCCGGGACCTAGTCCAGTTGAACACCACACTTGTATTAAGCCGCTACAGACACTAACCTACTACCAATTAACTTCGGACTGGACTGTAGTTGAACCCTAATCAATCTCAGACTGATTCAAGGTACAGTTGCTCTCCTTACATCTCTGATCCCAGTAGGATACTACGTACGCACTTTATTACCTTAGTTGATCTCACCCACAACCAAGAGTCGACCCAAATTCGAAGACTTGATAGATAAATCTGTCTCATACAGAAAAGTCTATAGGCTTGAATAAATCTGTCTCCCACAGAAATACCCAAGAGTTTTTGTTCCGTGTTTTCAAGGTGAACAGGAACCAATCGATAACCCTAACTTATATTCCCGAAGAAACAAACTAGAATTATCAATCACCTTACAATAATCTTAATCGACTAGCGAAAGAAGATATTGTGGAATCACAAACGATGAGACGAAGTGTTTGTGATTACTTTTCTATCTTGCCTATCGGAGATATAAAATTTCGAGCCAATTATTCCAATTGCACTTAAAACGATAGAAACAACAAGATCAGATCACGCAACTGCAAAGATAATAGTTGGGTCTGGCTTCACAATCCCAATGAAGTCTTCAAGTCGTTAACCTACAGGGTATCGAGAAGAAACCTAAGGTTAAAGGAGAATCGACTCTAGTTATGCAACTAGTAACACACAAGAGGTGTGGAGATTATGCTTCCCAGTTGCTAGATTTATCCTTTGTATGGTTTTCAAATCAGGGTTTGCAATCTAAGTTACCTTGGTAACAAAGCATTCAATATTCACCGTTAGATAAAAAATCTGATTCTCCCAAGCTAATATCTTTCAACCGTTAGATCGAACTTAGCTTGTTAAACACAAATAAAATGTATCCTCATTTAGGTTTATGTAACCGTACCTAAACGTGTACACCATGTTGGTTCACAAATAGTTAACCGAGGTTATCCATATGATTACTCTCATATCAAACTTATTCATCTTAACCATAACTAGTTCAAATGACTCAAATGAAACTAGTTAAAGAGTTGTTCAATTGCATAAAAAGGGGACTAAGATGCTTGGTTGATATGTTTGGTATCAACTCTTTTCAACCAAGTGATGTGAGTTCGATAAAGGTTCTTCTGTTTATCTCAATAAACTCCTTTTTCAGGTTCTTAGATCTATCTTATTATCAACTACCAAAGTAATTGTTAAGATTTTGCAATCAATACTTTTAATCACAAATAATTATATTAATGCCGATCTACACAACTAATCAATCTAACTATCACAAGGATAAACCGATTATAGTTGGATCCTCTTTTACCAAAACAAGTATTGTGCACACCAAAGATTATGAACCCAAATCAGAAATCTTCAAAGTCTTCTTTGTCTTCAAATCTTATTAGATCTTCAATAAACACCTGCACACAATCAACTTGAATCTCTTGTGA
The DNA here is from genome assembly GCA_023531295.1 of Papaver armeniacum. Classification (NCBI taxonomy): domain Eukaryota; kingdom Viridiplantae; phylum Streptophyta; class Magnoliopsida; order Ranunculales; family Papaveraceae; genus Papaver; species Papaver armeniacum. The sequence goes on along the minus strand of JAJJWW010011587.1, from coordinate 779,043 downwards.
TCAATCACGCACAGAACGGAGTCTGTTAACAATGGATTATCACAAGACGTCTTTAGATCTACAAATAGTCTAAAGATCCCCGTCGAAACTTCGATCTAGTTTGAGTGAATATTATATCAGGAGAGAAGATTCTCAAGCATAAACAAACTAGGTGCTATCAAAGTTCAACCACCGTTAGTCAATCAAATCAATCGAAAACAAAAGATAAACTGAAATTATCTAGTTTCCCACCAACGGTACTAATAGAGCTTCTCAATCCCAAAGAAGTCTTTAAACTGAGTGGCCGTAAGAGATTTCACCTAATTAGGTTACTCTCCTCTCCGAATAGGCGGCTTCACCAGTAGAAGCACAACTGAGATAGTTTGCTATATGAGGATTAGTTTGCTCGAAATGCAAACTTTCATATTTATAGACCAAGGAAGTTTTGACACCAAATAATTTCCAAGACCGAATATATTCTCAAGATATGCAATATATTACAGATACGGTTTTCATAATTCTTGGAAATGCTTTGTCCAAATAATGACCGAAAATCTCTTAGAAAATCTCCAACTAGCAAATGCACATTACTAATTTTCATTTTCCAAAAATAAAACTAAAAACCTTAAATAAAAGATTCTCAATTTATTTTATTCAATCCGGGGTTTTATTCCTTTATCTATGAAGGAATAACTTTGAACAATTAAAGATTAGCGTTACTGCACATGTTCGAAGTATGTCGACATCCTTACTTTGTAAGTCCTCTTTCATACTTACAATCTTGAAACCGATTTTCCACACTTCCAAACAAGTTTAGAATTGGTTCATCTGACTTTCAAGAACTACGTGATTGATCAAGAACACTCAATCACAAATCATGGGTTTCACGGTTCTACCAAAATAAGTTTCGGTTCTACCTCCATGTGAGTACTTTGCATAGTCACGCTAGTTACCAAAATTCGGTTGACTAGGTACTAGGATCGGTTCCCCACATATGTATGGTATCTAACTTGTACTCGCTGCACATGTCCATAGGATCGGTTCCCCTTTGCCTAAAAACTTGTTGCACATGTCCATAGGATCGATTCCCCTTTCTACTAAAAACTTGTTGCACCTCATACAAGGATCGATTCCCGTTTGTGATAGGTTGCACCTCTTACTAGGATCGGTTCCCCTTTACCCAGAGTCGGTCATACCAATAACAAAAAATCGATCATACCATCTTAGGTGATTACTTAAGATCGTTTTCATTAATAAAAGTCATACCAATACAAAAGTCTGGCCTTTGTGAATAATTTTACCAAGAACATAAACAAGTCATGAGCGGTTATACTAATCACACATATTGGTAGTTCAAAAGATATGCAATGAATAACATTACCAATAATGCCTGGCGATTTCTCTTTCGATTCACAAAACAAGTTCATGAATTTACTTCCTTAAAACAAATGTAAAACATTTTTTCCTAGGATGAAATCTTCACCTTATACAGATACATAATCACAATAACATTCAAACGATTAAGTCGATGTCTTATCTACAAAGTTTAATGGTTAAGCAATAAACCTTGTATTGTATTCCTTAATACTATGTCTAACTAGAGTATAATCATTCATGCTTCGCAGTTTTGATTTCAATATGCATGACTTGAAAGATACGTTAGGGAATGAAACAGTTCAAGTCAAATATCAATAACCTCAAGTGGAAGGATGATGTTGTCGTTGTAGCTCCTTACTTCTTCACTTCTTCAAGTCTTCGCAATACTTGTAATGTCTCATTTCCTAATACTTTCAAGCTAACCTATACGAAGTTGACTCTAGTACATAATCAAGCGACTCTTAAAATGAGTTTTGGCTGACTAAAATATGACAACCAAACTTGACATACCAACGCTTGGTGGGTTCAACCGAGTTATGCTCTAACACGTTCAATCATTTGTTTTTTTGTTAAACATGATATTGTCGTCACTTATTTCTCTTTGTTCTTCTTTTTGCACCATTTGATTTTCAAAGTTTTCCTTGCTCTGATTATCCTTCTTTTTGCACCAACTTCTTTACCTAACGAATTTATTCCTTGATTTATTTCATCAAAGGATAATACAATATATGTGTACAAGATTGAATTTCAAAATTATTTATCACCCTATATGATTTTTTTCTTTTTTATTCTTGAATAATTTTGAAAATTTTGAATTTTGGAATAGATTCACAAATATATCTGTGATAATCTTTAAATGAAAAAACTGACCCAAATTTTCTTCAAACACGAAGAAAATTTATGGTACATGGTTTATATGGTTGTACGAACCGAATCTTCTGTATGAGAAAATAAAAATATATTAAAAAATAAATTGAAGATACAAGTTCATCGTATATTTCCAGATGAAGGTGAATATCGAATTTATTGTAAGATGTTGTTCCTTAAACCCAATCTGTTTTGAGTGCTTAATTACCGCATCATTGTGGATGTTTTTCTTTTTATTGTCGCATGTTGATAAGTTTTATGCATCCAATTATATTTATGATGTGTTAAGAAGCAAAACAATAGATTTATGATGTTTTTAAAAAAAAATGGATAAGTGCAAATTGATCTTTGTGATACGTAAAGACTCAAGAGTTGTCTAGAACACCGATTATCAAGAACAAGATGTACTAAGTGTCGAGAATTATATCATTTAACAAGTAATCATTTTGTTCATGAATAGAACTAGGACATAGTTGTTGGTTAGGAACCAAACATCGTTACAATTCTGATTGCTTTCAGTTGACTGTTTTCTCTTCGAATAGATTTTATGGATTGAATTTTAAAATTTAAACTTATTACTTTCAAATTCTTAGATTTTTTTTCTATTCAGAATAAGCAAATACTTACTGGAATTCTTCATTAGTTTGTTTCAGACCACGCTCGCATGTTCTATTGTGTTAGATAATAAGGCTCATCATTATACACATAGGCTACATTATATTAACTTTGAAAGGTGATTTTTACGTTTAATTAATGGTCACCATTTAATTATCCTTGAAGCAACGAATAAAAACACACCAAGGTAAACAATCTGAAATCATTAATTGTGATACCTAGATAACATAAGTTGGATTATATTAGTGAGATACCTGGATAAGTATATTAATGGTATTTTAAATTATCTTCATGAAACATATATATATATATCAAGTTAAAAACCATGTTGAATATCAAAGACTACATGACACATAATATTAATAAGAGGTTGAGCCGGATCTGTAAGGCTCCAGTGGTACCTAGTTTATTATTTTAATTAACGATAAGATTTGTTCAAAATATAAAACTTACCGATTTGCCCTTAGGTGGAAACAAAATGGTTAATGGTTTCTATTAGAGAATATATTATCCTACTTTCCATATTTTTCATTAAGGAGAATAAGGAAACAAAATGGTTATGGTTTTACGTATAACACACCATTGAACCACGTCCAAAGCTAAATTAAAACCAACCAAGTAGAGAATCAAATCAATTTACACGCCTAGAGAAAGTTATGATCACTATATTCACACTCCGAATTAAGTTGAAAACAAGAAAATACAATTTGATAAACCAACCAAGAAAATATTGGTAGATAGAGAGATTGTACCGCTACCTTCTACTTATCCATCAAATTAATCAAGTCTTCCATGTTAGATGGATCTCCTCGCTGCTCGTCTCTTTGAATAAAATCAACAAACAGGTATCGAAGAAATGAGAGGGATTTCAGATCATAGGTTAAATATGTTAATGTTGTCAAAGATTAAATCCTATATTCACACTTGTGGAGGTTATAGGACACTTGGCATAGAGAAGAAGAAGGCTTGGCTATTAAGTACACATGGGAATTATCTAGTAAAGTCTTGGCAACCAAGTTTACTTTGCTTGCAGGTGTTACTACTTGGATGTCAAGTATTTTGCTTGAATCCCAAGTACTTATCTAGTATAAATAGGAGGAGCTCATTTGGAGAAAAACTCACCAATACACAAACTCTAAGAGCCTTATGAGTTTTCTCTCCTACTTCTCTTCTACTTTCTATTTGTGAGGATATAGAGCAATATTACTAGAGAGTTATTTTAGTGTTATGATTAGCTTCTAGCTATTCATAAGTTAGTGATTGATTCATCAATCTTTGAGTGTTTTAATTCTCTCGTAAAAGTTCTATAATAAAGAGTTGATCGTAGTAGTTTGTGGATGTAGGCGTACCGCCGAACCACGTTAATTCTTGTGTTCTCGCTTTCTTGTTTCTTTTAGTGTGCATCTTCTTCTTTACTTTTACTTTACTTCTACATTGATCCAAAGAACTAGTGTCTTGTGGAATTACTTACCAAGTAATCCCAACAAGTGGTGCGGTGAGCGTGGAGAGGATTATAGTTAGAAGTAAAGATGTCAGCTTCCACATCTGGTGGAGTTTTCTCGAAGGTGCATGGATTTGATATCATCAAGTTCAATGGAAAGAATAATTTTACATCATGGCAAACTGATGTAAAAGATATTCTTGTTAGCATGAAACAAATTAAAGCAATCAAGGAGAAGCCAACGGTCTTACCAAAAGATTGGACCGACGAAAAGTGGGCTGACCTTGATATGGAGGCTTGTTCAACTATTCGCTTGTGTTTGTCGAGGAAATTACTCATAATTTTTCTGGGTGAAACTTCGGCAAAGGATTTTTGGGAGAAATTAGAGAAGCTCTACTTACAAAAGGACTTGACTTCGGAACTCTACTTGAAGCGTCGACTCCATGCCTTTCGGATGGCTTCAGGTAAATCTTTAGTAGATCATATTAATGAGTTTAATATGATAATATCTGATTTATCTAATATTAATGTTAATATCTCGGATACGGATAAATCTATGATATTACTATGTTCTTTACCTCCGTCATATGAAACTTTTGTGGATTATTTGTTAAGTGGGAAAACCGAAGGAGATAATAAATTGGTTTTCAATGATGTGGTTTCGGCTTTACAAGCCAAAGCTATGAGAAAAAGAAAGCAAGAGTTTGACGATGAAGTTGAGGGCTTCTTTGTTGATGGAGGTAAAAATGGTAATAAGAAGTCGAAGTCGAAGAATCGTTCCAATTTCAAAAGGAACGACATCGAGTGTTATTATTGTCGTAAACCCGGTCATATAAGAGTTGATTGTCCTAAGCTAAAAGCAAAGGATTTGAAACATAATAGGAAATCAAATTCTAAAATGTTGTTGCTTCAATTGCGGAAGGCAGTGAAGTTCCGGTGGAGCCAATGTGTGGCTTTGATCAGGAGGTGTTAACCGTTACATCAAAGAGTTATCTCAATGATGGTTGGATGCTCGATTCCGGTGCTTCGTACCATATGTGTCCCACTAGGGAATGTTTCACCACTTATAGAGAGGTGAACGGTGGTACTGTTTTGATGGGTAACTCTAATACCTGCAAAACAGTTGGAGTTGGTACAGTACGGGTTCGTTCGCATGGTGTTACTACAACACTTTCAGAGGTTAGACATGTTCCTGATTTGAGAAAGAGTTTGATTTCGTTGGGAGTACTTGAATCTTTAGGATACAAGTACGTTGCAGAATATGGTTTCTTGAAGGTATACTACGGTAGTAGTTTGAAGATGACCGGTGAAAGACATGGTAACTTATATTTCTTACAAGGAGATATAATTTGTGGTGGAGCTATGGTTTCTCAATCAGTTGATGAGAAACATGTGGAGTCAACACGTTTGTGGCATATGCGGCTTGGGCATATGAGTGAGAAAGGCTTGTATGTGTTGAGCAGTAAAGGTTTACTTGGAGGAGAAAAGACCTGTAAGCTTGATTTTTGTGAGCATTGCATTGTTGGGAAACAATGTAGAAGCGATTTTAGTACCCGCCTGCACCACACACGTGGTATGTTAGATTACATCCATTCGGATGTTTGGGGTCCCTCTCGTACAGTTTCTAAGGGAGGTGCTAGGTGGTTTGTGACCTTTATCGATGACTTTTCGCGGAGAGTTTGGCTTTACACCATGAAGCAGAAAAATGAAGTCACCGAGGTATTTAAGAAGTGGAAGACCATGGTGGAGAAACAAATTGGTCGTGTGGTCAAGAAGATACGTTCCGATAATGGTGGTGAATACACTGAAGACCCATTAAAAGAATTTTGTGAGGAACAAGGTATCGCTAGACACTTCACAGTAAAAGGTACACCACAGCAAAATGGAGTAGCGGAGCGAATGAATCGCACACTACTTGAGAGAGCACGGTGCATGTTGTCAAACGCAGGTTTGGGAAAAATTTGGTGGGCTGAAGCAGTTAATACGGCGTGCTATTTAGTGAATCGATCACCATCAACAACCATTCAGTGTAAGTCACCTATGGAAATTTGGACCTGTAATCCACGTAAATTATTCAAATTTAAAGGTGTTCGGTTGCCTGGCTTATTTTCACGTCGAGAAGATAAGTTAGGTGTTAGAGCTAAGAAAGCAATTTTCTTAGGTTATCCAGAAGGTGTGAAGGGGTATCGTTTATGGTGCCCAGACTTGCAAAAGTTTGTGATCAGTCGTGATGTGACCTTCAATGAGAAAGCTATGCTTGATTCAAAGAAGTTCACAGGTTGGGACTCTCAAATTGAAAAGGAGAGTACTAGGGCTATTGATGACGATTCGATGCAGGTGGAGCAGAGCTCCTTATTCATCTACTACACAAGAAGAAAAAGTTCAAAATGAACAAGTAGAAGATGAAGATGAGGTTCCCATCGTGGAACCCATTCGGCAACAAATTGAGATTATTCCGACTTTGGCATCTCAGCGTGAGAGGCGTCAAATTAGTGCACCTATTCGATATGGTTATGAGGATAGTGTTTCTCATGCATTATCCATTTTCGAAGATGAGCCGTTTACCTTCAAGGAGGCGATGAGTGATACTCATGCCGCTGAGTGGAAAACCGCTATGGATGAGGAGATAGAGTCTCTTCATAAGAATCACACTTGGGTACTAGTTAAGTTGCCCAAGGGTAAAAATAAGATCGGGTGCAAGTGGGTCTATACAGTAAAAGACGGAACTCCAGACTCTAAGGGTATCGTTAGTGGTGTACGATATAAGGCAAGGTTAGTGGCTAAAGGATATGCACAAAGGGAAGGTGTGGATTACAATGAAGTTTTCTCTCCGGTTGTTAAGCACACTTCCATCCGAATCCTTCTAGCATTTGTGGCGCAGTTTGATTTAGAGCTCGAGCAACTAGATGTCAAGACTGCCTTCTTGCATGGTGATCTGGAGGAGGACATTTATATGTCACAGCCCATTGGTTTTGAGGTTGCCTAGTAATGAAGATTATGTGTGTCGACTTCAGAAGTCACTGTACGGGTTAAAACAATCTCCAAGACAGTGGTATCTCGAAGTTTGATACATTTATGTTGCGAAGAAAAGTACACTCGTAGTAAAATGCGATCAATGCGTGTACTTTAAGAAGCTCCGAGATGGGAGTTTTGTTTATCTCTTACTCTATGTTGATGACATGCTTATAGCTGCAAAGAGCAAGTCGAAATTGATGCTTTGAAGAAGCAATTAAGTTCGAAGTTTGAGATGAAAGATCCGGGTTCAGCTAAGAAGATATTGGGCATGGAAATTACTCGAGATAGATCAAAGGGGAAGCTATGTCTTACTCAGAAATCTTATCTTGAGAAAAATTTTTATCGATTCAGAATGCAAAATTCTAAAGCTATTAGTCTTCCATTGCCACCAAGTGTTAAGTTGTCAAACCAGTTAAGTCCTACTACTACTGAGGAAGAAGAGTTTATGTCAAAGGTTCCCTATGCTAATGCGGTAGGTTCTTTGATGTATGCTATGGTTTGTACCCGTCCGTATATCTCTCAAGTTGTTGGATTAGTTAGCCGGTATATGGCTAATCCCGGGAGAGCACATTGGTACGCGGTTAAGGGAATTTTTGCGATATCTTCAAGGAACTCTAGATGTTGGTTTAGTGTATCAAAGGAGCAGAGTTTGAAGGTCTGTGGATTTGTTGATTGAGATTATCTTTGGTGATCGAGATAAGTGTCGCTCTACTTCGGGTTATTGTTTTACTTTGAGCGGAGGACCTGTTTGTTGGAGGTCTATGTTACGCCTCGCTTGTTGCTTTGTCTACTACGGAGGCGGAGTATATTGCTTTAACAGAGGCATTAAGGAAGCATTATGGCTTCAAGGTCTAGTTGGAGACTTGGGGATTGTGCAAAGGAATGTCATTGTGTATTGTGATAGTCAAAGCGCAATCCATCTTGCAAAGAACCAAGTCTACCATGCGCGCACCAAGCATATTGATGTTCGTTATCATAAAATTCGAGAAGTGATTGATAACGGAAAAGTTCTTCTATTGAAGATTGGTACTGAAGATAATCCATCAGATATGTTGACGAAAATCGTTCCTAAGGTCAAGTTCGAGAGGTGTCTCAACTTGATCAACACTGCTCGTTGTTGATGCTTTAGGCGTTTTGGAGGCTACGGTTAACTCAGTTTTTTTTGTGGAATCATTGACAAGGTGGAGAATTGTTAATGTTGTCAAAGATTAAATCCTATATTCACACTTGTGGAGGTTATAGGACACTTGGCATAGAGAAGAAGAAGGCTTGGCTATTAAGTACACATGGGAATTATCTAGTAAAGTCTTGGCAACCAAGTTTACTTTGCTTGCAAGGTGTTACTACTTGGATGTCAAGTATTTTGCTTGAATCCCAAGTACTTATCTAGTATAAATAGGAGGGAGCTCATTTGGAGAAAAACACACCAATACACAAACTCTAAGAGCCTTATGAGTTTTCTCTCCTACTTCTCTTCTACTTTCTATTTGTGAGGATATAGAGCAATATTACTAGAGAGTTATTTTAGTGTTATGATTAGCTTCTAGCTATTCATAAGTTAGTGATTGATTCATCAATCTTTGAGTGTTTTAATTCTCTGTAAAAGTTCTATAATAAAGAGTTGATCGTAGCCGTTTGTGGATGTAGGCGTATCAACCCACGTTAATTCTTGTGTTCTCGCTTTCTTGTTTCTTTTAGTGTGCATCTTCTTCTTTACTTTTTACTTTACTTCTACATTGATCCAAAGAACTAGTGTCTTGTGGAATTACTTACCAAGTAATCCCAACAAAATACTCCTTCACTTGTGGACAATTGAAAATGGTCATTTTCCGAAGAGAACTCCATCCACGTAAATCCGGCAGAAACTTAAGAACTGGGCAACCCAGCAAAACCAATGTTTGAAGAGAGACGTTGTGGAGGTCAGCAGGACCAAGTAAAGGAACCTTGTTGCCATTCCCATCATCATTTACTCGAAACCCTTTACATTGACTGCACTCTTTAATCTCCAGAACTTGAAGACTACAATTGTTTTGCAGTATGCTAACTGGAAAGTATATGAGCTCCTCGATATTGTCCAAAAATAGGGATGTGAGAGATGTCTGGCTTTGCCCAACTGAGCTTACTAGTTTGTGGTCGACACTCTCTAAATCCAGAAACACCAGAGAAGGAAAAGAAGGCATTTCCGATAAACTTTTGCAGCCATTAATCCATAGATTCTGAAGACATGGATATGAATAACTCATTTCTTCTAGAACAAACATATCAGTAAGATAGAGATTTATTAAGGAAGGAAATCCGCCAATACCTAAACTCTTCAAAGGCATTCCTTTAATATCAAGAGACTTGAGACGGGGGAGCTGCCCGATAGCTGCTGGAAGTTGTTTAACTCCTTTAAAGTTTTTAAGTTCCAACTTTTCCAAATTTTGAAGACCAGATGGAACACACATCCACGCGGGAAGGTTCAACCCCCTGAAGTTATAAATAACCAAATTTCTCAAACCAATGGGAGGTTGGAGAGCTTCAAACAATTGAAAATGAGAAAACTCCTGGTCGCACCTCATCATGCCCAACTGTGCTTCCATTTCATCCCAAATTAGTGCTAATTCACGAAGATTCTGTTTCCCTTTCAAATTTGCTCTCTCAGCATCTATTGGGGCTTTCTGAAGATCGTAAATAAGTAGTATCTCAAGCAAGTTCAGATTTGCTAACTCTTCAATACCATCACTACATCCAGGCTCGTTGTTGACTTGTTCCCGCACTCTGTATGTGAGTTGTTGCAGCCATACTAATTTCCCTATACCCTTTGGTGTTTCCATGTTGCGCCTATAGTATAATTTTCTCAGTTTTATCCAATTCTTTACCTGTACAGGACGTTCACAGTCGAACAGATTCGCATACTCAAGATTGTGGAGATCACCGCATGCCTCCGGTAGTACTGTGATCATAGTACCCTCTAGATCGAGGGATCTAAGCTGTGTTAATGCTCCAAAATCTCTGGGCAATGCTCTTAGTAATGGACAAGCTCGGAAATTAAATATCTTCAAATTAGCAAGACCCCCAACATATTCCGGTAAGGATTTCAACTTCTGGCAGTTACTGACATTTAATGTTTGCAAATTGCAAAGGTTGATGATAAAACCTGGTAGTTCTTCAATATGTGTAAAAGACATGTCAAGAAATTTTAGATACTGCAAACCAGTGACAGTGTTGGGAAAGGTGGTTAAGCTGTTGCAATGACTGAGGTCCAATTTTTGCAAGTAACATAGACTAGTGACAGAATGAGTTAGTTCTTTAATATCCGAAAATGAGATATCGAGGAACCTTAGTTTTCTCAATGATCCTATGTTTTCAAGAACGTTCTGTACATAGGAACACTTACTTAATACCAACGTCTGCAAGTTGTAAAGTTTACTGATTGAATTATCATTATGCATCATCATTCCTTTAAGAGTTAAATTGGAAAAGTGGAAGTACCTTAAATGCCTTAATTTATTGGCCGCCGGATACATAATCGATTGACACCCTTCTGCCAAACGACCAAAATGTAGCACACGCAATTCCTTGTTACTTGAGAATGTGCAACCCTTGATATTATTGTTTGGTTCAAGAACAATAAGTGTCCGCAACTTCTTCAATTCACTGAAGGCCTTGGAACATCTTGTTGATAAATCATTATCCGATGTTAATTGTAAACGTCGGATATCAGATATCTTTTCCAACTCCCTTACATTAAAAATTGCGCATTCACGGTTCCCAATCATGTCTCGTCCAAGATCATGGACAAGATCATGCATCTTGCACGTAATAATGTCATCCAAATCATTCTTTTCCACACCCTCCAAAAATGAACTCCACACCAATCTGTCAAAATATTCTTCTCCAACGTCTTCAATCGAAAGATCATTTCCAGCACTAGTCGATGGCTCCAGGAATCCTTCCGCCATCCACATTTGAATCAAAGTTTCCCTTTTAATCTCCCAACCTTTGGGAAAGATGGAGCAATAAGAGAAACATTGTTTCAAATGGGGCGACAAGTTATCATAACTCAGTTTCAGTATTGGTCGGATTTCGCTTTGCCCTTCTCGTGTACTCCAGATCTCCTTTTGTTTAATCGAGAACCAATCGCTATCTTTATTTCTCAAGTGCATTAGACTTCCGAGGAATTTTGCTGCAAGTGGTAAACCACTACACTTTTTTGCTATCACTTTTCCAGTGTTTGTCATGTTAGGAGTCTTTACCGCTCCACCGGGAGAAAATGCTCTCTTCTCCACAATAGACCAACATTCATCATCTTGCAATTTTTCCAAAAGGTACGGCCGAATGCTCCCCTTTACGACATCTGCAACCTGCATGTTACGTGTGGTGATTAATATTTTACTCCCTTGAGCACCAGCAAGCAACGGACTTTTGAGCCTTTCCCATTGCTGAATATTCTCGTTCCATAAATCGTCGAGTACTAGCAAATATTTGGTATCCTGGAGCTTTTCTTGTACCTTATTCACCAGCAGATCGAAATTTGATACACTATCAAACTTAGCCAGAGTGATAGATTCCATAATTTTTATTAAGACGTTTTCGACGTCAAAATTTTTGGACACGCAGACCCATATTCTTTGGTCGAAGTGTTTGATTACCCACTCGTCATTGTAAACGAGTTGTGCAAGGGTGGTCTTCCCAAGTCCACCCATCCCCACAATGGAGATTGTTGAAACCTTTTCCAAAGATTGATTCACATCTGATGATGATGCGGCTGCCTTTGTTAATATATCTACTATCTTGTTCTTGTCATCGTTCCTTCCTACAATTTCAGAATCGATTATGTTGGATGCAGTTTGGCGGCTGCGTTGTTCACTGCTTTCACCACGGGAAACAGCAGCAGTATTATTACTCATACTTTGCAACTGAAACTTTTGCATATCTTTAATTTGCAATATCATCTACTCTGATATTAATTGCCTTGATTTTTTTTGATAGCTTGCGCCGATATGCAAGTGGGTTGGATGATGAAACGAAGTCACAAGCTTTATACTTCAAGCTCTGTCTTTCGTTTAGACGCATGGCTTCGTAAGAGAACTCATCCATCACCTCATCAGCCTCGTAAGCAACGTCCTTGAGCCTTTTCAGCCAAAGTCTTAACTCATTATTCTTCTCTTGCTTCTCCTCAGCATCAGCTATTTTAGCAAGAATCATCTCTAAGGTGTCTTGAAGCCTTCTCAAGTCATCTTTGAGACTCCAAGTGAAACCAACTTTTTTGGCAACAAGAGGGATAACGAAATTCTTTAGTACTTGTATGACACCGGCAACAAGAATACCTTCAATCGCCATTTTTAGATATTTGTATGTAGACTAAAGCACTTGACTGGATTAATATTAGATTGAGAAATGGACGGGAATGCTCAGGTATACCACCTATTCGAGTTTTGCAGGGTATTCTTGTACTGAAAATCTTCTGTACAAGAATTAGCAGGGGTTTATGTGTAAGATAGAGGTTAGCATTTTGCTGTAAACTGGATAGAAGACTTACTAATGAAACTAGGAATAGCTGGCATTGTTAATTGGGCAACCGAAGCGTCGGCGAAGGTCCTTTATATGGCCACTTTTTTGTAATCTAAGTGATAAATTACCACAAAAAGATTGAGAATGGTCCATGTTGAAAAACCAAAAATATCCCTCCCTTTTAGTCCAATTACTATAACTCTTTGTGTATCCTATCTTTTCAGGGGTATAATTGGAAAACAAACTTTAATATAACATATCTAAAAATCCGTGCCTTGGATTTTACAAATTTTATCTTGTTGAAAGCTAATAAAAAATCTATCCAACGAGCACAAACAACAATAATATCAATTTAGAGTTTTTACGAAAAATTCGGAGGTATTTATCATTTTAGGACAATTTTAGAAAATTAAATGTATATTCATTATGCAAACCACAAAAGATACATAATACTTTATGTAGCAAAATTTTGGTTTATGCATCAACTAATTTTCCGTTCCAACTAATAAAACGATGTACTCCCTCCGTTTCAAGAAAAATGATACTTTAATTTTAGGCACAATTCTCGAAAATTGAATGGATAGCCATTATGCAAACCACCATAAAGGATGCATAACACATCATGCAACCATATTTTGGTTTATGGATCGACTAATTTTCCGTTTCTCGAAAAGTGATACTTTCACAACCCGCTTTCAGAAAAGTGAAACTTTACGCTCGTTTCAGAAAGTGATACTTTAATCTGTTTGGAAAAAGTGATACTTTCGCCGGTTTTGTAAAAGTGATACTTTTCTTCAAACCGGGCGAAGTATCACTTTTTCTAAACCTAAGCGAAAGTATCACTTTTTCGGAAACGGGCGAAAGTATCACTTTTTCAGAAACGGGGTGAAAGTAATCGCAGACGAACCCTATGTTCAGATTCTTTTTCGGTCGGCCCTCCCACCGTGTCAACGGTTGTACTAGTTTAGTCATTAATATCTGGACATAATCTTGATTAATTAAGCTACCCACAAAATCACAGAAATGTATAGTTAAAATGATTTGAAAAATCTTTTTTCATCCCCACACCACATGATTAATCCATAAACTTATATTCAATAGCTTCCGAATTTCAAATTAAACGCAGCTATCAGTTGTGCCTACCATGTTCATATGTGAAAAAAAAAAAATAATACTATATTTAATCTCTGCCAATTGTTTGGCGACACAACTCATCGGTTGTGTGTATCATGTCAATTACGCGTTCACATTGAATCTTACAAAAATGCATAAACTAGTAAATGATGGGGGCATGTTACCTCATCTTCTCCAAAGGCCGGCCGTTTCGGTTCCCAGCTAACTACCCTGTCAGATCCATCACACTGCATGTTAACCGGTCACCTATTAAGAAGCTATGTTGCACGGACACGGACACGGGATACAGTTACGACATGACACGGTTACAGGGACACGTCAAATCTTAAAAATACGGGTTGCGGGGACACGTTATATATATTACTCACATCATTAAAATGAAATATTACTACAATCTACACAACAAAATAATTACTCTTATTTTTAAAATATTTGATTACTAATTATATAAAATTAATAATAATATAATAATGATAAAGTTTTTCATGAGTAATGCTTGGATTTGACTAAAACAAGAATAAATTAGCGTCACATTTAGTTTATTTTGATTTTCCAAACCAAAATAAATCATTTATGACCTGTCCGAAAGTGTCCAATTGGTGTCCGCAAAGTGTCCAATACCAATTTTTACTCGACACGTGATCTGGCGTGTCCATCGAGTGTCGGGAAGTGTCGTACCATATCGTGTCCGTTCACGTGTCCAACACGGTTACGGCATCTTTCTTGAAGTGTCCGTGCAACATAGTTAAGAAGTAATAATAAAAAAAACAACAAGTGGGAATGTTATAAACACCCCTACTATAATCCATGGGTCTATCACAAATACCCTTATCCATTATGTATATACCCTTGACCTTCCGGAAGGAGACTCAATTTTAGTTGATGAGGTAAGAGATTTCAATCCAAACAGCAAACAGGAAATTGAAATAACCAAGAGCTCAAACACTAAAACTGAATTTTAGATCTAAAATACATGCTTAATCCTGTTTGTTGACGTAGCAGAGGTATCAACCAAATCAAAACCCTAATTCCAACCAAAAAACACCACTAATGGAGGTGGATGAAGAAATTTACCCAATGTTGTTGTAGATGTAGATAGAAACACATAGATGAGTCGAGTTTGTCGCAAAACAAAGATGATTTGGTGAAATCAACCTTCAATTCTCGATCTACAAATGAGCGAAAGAATGTAAGATGATGAACTAATGGTAGCGGTGGTGATTGTTGAAGATGAAATAATGGAGGTTTTGGTGAAGAATCACAGGCTAGGATCGGTACCCTCAGACATTGATGATTTCTAAGTCTGATACCATAGTAACACAGGGAAATCCTGATGTCTACATTGCAACGATTTAATCAATTGAATTGATAAAGAGAAAGATGATTAAGTGATTTACAGGACTGACTCATATATACTCATCTCCTCTCGACACTCTCTCAATTCTCTCACATGCGACACACACACACACTCTTCACATGACTCATATGTCCGGCACACATACAACCTACACATTAACCAGCACTCATATGTTATTATTCACAACCCAAACCCCCTTTCATTCAAAAATTGGACAAAAACAAGTTTTGATTGGATCCAAAAAACAAAGTAAGTTCAAAATATCAGAGTCAAGCTTACCATTTCGATTTGAGCTAATATTAGAGAAGATTAGAGGAGAGTTTGTTTGTAAATCGATCGTCAATTTTATCAAAAAATTGGAGCTTGTTTGCTTGAGGTCTACATCTCAAAATCAAAGCTTCTCTTTCTCTCTATTAATGGCGACACTGATATTTAAGGGCATAACGTCAGTTACAAACACACTTTTTAAATTAATTGGGCAGAATATCCAAATTCGGATATTTAAAAAGTATCTTTTGGAATCTTGGTTATTTTAACCAGAGCCATATTTTGCTCGTCTTTTAGATCCAGAAATTCAAATCCAAGGTCTATTCAATCAAAAAAATGTTTTCGCAGATTGGGAGATTCAAAATGGAGGGCCCAAAAAGAGTTCATTAAAAGCCTGTTTATTTTTCGGTGTCCGAAGAAAACATTTTTGTGAATAACTTTCGACTTCCCGGGCATGTTCGGTTGGAGAAATGGAATTGACATTTCCTGCAATACGAGGAATATAATCACGACATAGGCAGCAGCAATGGTGTACCCAAGAATCCAACTTAAGTGGGTGCACTCTGAAGCCAGTGTCATGAATCTTTCTTGTTTGGCAGGCGCCGCCGATGAGAGCGAATAAAGTTAGGTAGCATCTCGACTACGGTGTAGCGAATTACTTTTTCTTTATCTTACTAACGGCGCGCGGGTTATAACCCCAAAGGTGTCACTATCCATGTACAAAAACCCCAACAAAACAAATTGTTCATAAAAACCCCATTTAACATAAACTGTCCATATTAGCCTTCTAGTTTAAACCACCCCAACAAAAATAAAAACAACCCCACATTTAATTTTAAATCACCCCAATAAAAAAAAATCAACCCCACCACCACCGCTACCACTGCACCGCACCACCACCACCACCCCACCACCACCGCCGCCGCCACCGAACCACCGCCGCCACTGCACCACCACCGCCACTGCACCACCGCCGCCAATGCACTGCACCACCACCGCCGCCACACCACCACCATCGCGCCACCACCACCACCGCGCCGCCACCGCACCACCACCACCGCCGCCACCGCACCACAACCGCCGCCCACCACTACCACCGCACCACCACCGCCGCCGCCACTGCACCACCGCGCCGCCGCCACTGCACCGCACCACCACCGCCGCCGCCGACCACCGCCGACCACCACCACCGACCACCACCGCCGCCGCCACACACCGCCGCCGACGCGCCACCACCACCACCTCCGCGACCACCACCGCGCGCGACCACCACCACCGCCGACCACCACCACCACCTCCCGACCACCGCCGCCAACCATTACCACCACAAACAACCGCCACCGCCGACAAACGCCGCAAACCACCGCCGTCACCAACCGCCACCGCCACCACCAACCAGCCGCCACTACCACAAACAGGCAACCAAACTGAAATGAGAAAAAATGATGAAACCAAACTGAAAAATGTTGGAACCAAAATGATGCAACCAAACTGAAATGAGAAAAAAAATGATGAAACCAAACTGAAAAAATGATGAAACCAAACTGAAAAAAATGATGGAACCAAAATTGGTTTCACCAAAAATAGATGAAACCGAAATTGGTTTCATCATTTTTCCACGTATTGTCATTTCACCAATAACCACCGCGACCAACACCATCACCAATCACCGTGACCAACTACCACCACCACCGCGCCGCCACCATCACCACAAATCGCGCAACGCGTCATTGCACCACCACTACCAGCCAACTCCACCACCCCCACCACTGACCAAAAATACAATGAAACCGATTTTGGTTTCATCATATTTATGATGAAACCATAATTGGTTTCACCACACTAACAAACTGCCATTTCGGTTCCTCGCAACTTCATTTTCTCTCGAATAGCGGTATCTCCCCTTCATCAGTGCAAATGTGCACTACTCGCACACTACCCGTCTCGACTTCTCTTTGACTGCAGTTGAATATCATCTTACATTAACATCCTTCTAACACAAAGTATCATTATTGCGCAAGCACATTCAGCTGATGATTATCATTGTTGCATAACTTATGTTCTATCAGATTTCCAGCTCTTGAATCATTATTACTATAACTTAGCAAGTATGAACTATATCTCATGCTGAAAAATAGAATCACTGCTGGTATCACTATGAACAGTATAACAATGTTAAACTGGTAGAATTAGCAAAAAGAAATAGAGAGAACGTCTTATGAGTGAGAATTAAAAATTTTCTTTCCTTCATAGAAAAGACACCTTGTCATGTGTGTCTCTAGCCTTTTTCATCATGAGATAGAGAGATAACTTAATAATAGCTGCATCACTACTTAAAACTTAAAGTAGCCTTAACCTGAAGGTGAGCTTAAGTACACAGTTAGGACGTTACAACCAGGCCTTGATCCGGATTACTAGCAACACAACTTAACTTACGCTAATCAAGGATGAGTTTAAAAATCCTTCCAACAAAGTATCATTATTGCTTAAGAAACCAATCAATTACAGATCACTATATCATTACCGCATAAGTAGTTATGTTAACATGCGAAATAGAAGTTTAAAATCAAGTACCATAACTCCCTGAAGTGCCGAATTGCTACTGAACGGAAAATTAGAAGCGAATCGGAAGGATTATCAGGAGGCCGTGTAAGGATGAATTCCATTCTCAGTATGGAGCATTAAGTTGTTGCTAGATAACGAATATAATAACCCAAATTAGTTGTGCTCTCCCGTTAGGTTGGTTACCTGCCATATATCCGAGAACACATGAAAACAGTAACGAAGTTAGTATCAATGAAACTCAAACGCTAATTATGCAACCAGAAAAGTTACTAGACATTTAATCAACAAATCTTATTCAGTTGGCAAACATGTATTACAGCATCGTAGCTTACAAAGTTCACGTAATGTATCTTTCAAGTTTCAATTGTTAAATTGATTGCTTTGAAAAAGCATTTTATGCATCAGTCTTTATTTCATTCAAGTCAAAATTCATGTTAATGTGCATCCTCACCTAACCCTCTATTGTCTACCAAGTTCAAAACAAGTTTAAACTGATATTACCAATCTCGCTTGCATCACCGCAAGCTCACCCCAGAACCTTCAAGCCATCTCCTTATTCCCTATCTCAAGCCATCACAACATCAGCGTCACTCAACTCCACCTCGTAACTTCCATTCTCCCACCAATTATTCATTACTATTACCATCTCAAACCATCAACAACACCATTTACAAATCACCAAACTTCACTAGCAAGAACAACACATGCTCGTAACCCATTAGCTTCACCCGAGTTCATCCACAAGACAAGACCCATCTAATCTCGACTCCGTGAATCAAGAGCCAACACAAACACCGCTTCATTTCGCATCCATGAAAATATAATTACGATACCAAATCAAAGAAATCTCTCATAACTCTCTACTCCCAATTCCACTCAAAATCCATCTTAACAAGTTCAAAATCACTACTCTAACCTAATGAAACAATCCCCCAACCAAAATCCCCAAATCCATTCACCAACACCCTTAATCCCAAAAAACGAAACAAAATTCCACAAAATCCCCCAACAATCAACAAAACTCAATTCCAATCAACCATTACAAACAAAAATCAATTATAAAAAAATCTTAAACAATGAATAGTTCGCTCAAATTAGTTGTAAAAAATCCTAAGAATGAAGAAATTAGGGCACAAAATAATACCAGGAGGAAAATGATAACATCACCGCATCATTAATTCTTTCGAAATCAATGACCATAACCCATCCGCTCTTCATCAATTTGTGATTCAAATCCATTTTAATCTCTCGCCCATTCTTCGTAGTTCGACCGAATCCTGTGTCTCGTTTCCATTTCTCGTTCTTAATTTCTCGAATGTTTTCGATCCGTGATTAGCAATGCAACACCGGTTTTATTCTTCAATTTCAGTGAAAGAAGTGAATGAAATGAAACGAGTAAACGATTTAGGGTTACGATCGCAACCCTAATCGAAGCATTGGCAGTGGTAGTTGATGTGAGGTAATGGTGGTGTTTACGGTGGTGGTAATGGTGTTGGTGGTGAAGGAATTAAACGAGGCGAGAGGAGGGTGGTGGTGGTGTTCGTGGAGATTTTGGTGAATGAATTAAACTAGGTTCGTGGAGAAGGAGACGAAGAAAGAAATGAGAGAAGAAGAAGAGAATGATAAAAGGGTAAGTTTGGTATTTTTTTACATAACAAAAACTAAATTTACTCATTATATTTTGATACGGGGTTTTTGTGCCACTTTTTTATCAAACGGTTTTTATTTGTTAAAAATAATATGACTGGTTTTTTTCTCATCACTAGTTTGTTCACCTAGGGGTTTTGTCTCAAGTTTTGTCTTACTAATATAAATAAAAGAGGTAATTGTTTGGTGAAGCCTTTTCACATGACAATAATACCCCTAGAGCTTTTAGTTAATATTTGTATATTTACAGGAATGCCATTGTTTTAAAAATAGATCAAAAAAATTAAAACTTACATATCTTTAAAAATACACATCGGAGTTTTGCAAAATTAATATATTTGGAAAGCTCTTTAAATTATCTACGTAACGAGTATAAACAAGGATATTAAATTTTTATTTTAAGATTTTTTTTTCCATTATTATCAAATTTGGTGTTGTTAAAAGAATTAAATTCAAGCATGTGCATCGCACATGTGGCCTTACTAGTATAAATGAAAGTTAGCAATCTCTAGTGGACGTCAATATTCTGGTCGAATTATACTGATTTCTGCGCACTCTCTGTCTGGACTACGGGACCTTTCTTTACTGCTAGACTGGTGTTAGAATGGGGGCCCAAACAAGATCAAGAACATACAAAAGCCTGTTCTTCTATAATATATATTGGCCTTTTGGAGTCCTATTTAGGGGTGAGCATTTGGTCCGTAATTCGCGGATTTAACCGGAACCAACTGTATTTTTCCGGATGGATGCTTGGATCGTTCACTAATGGTCGGATGGGATTTTTAAAATCTATTGGATTATTCGTATCCAATCCGTTTATTTGTGCATCCATTAGATGCAAATCCGTTGGATGTTGGATTGGATGCGGATGCCAAATTTCAAATCTGTAATGAATTGGATTGGATGCGGATGAGGTGAAAAGCGCTCCATACCGGCCCATGCTCATCAATAGGACCCCTATTTTCCCAAAAAGTTTCGACTCTGAAAGAGTATATTCGGTTCGAGGAATGGAATAAAATAGAATTTCTATGAGTAGGATGACATTTGCTTGTTTACTTGGTGCAATAAGTGGATAGTAATTCATTTTCCAAAAAAGTTTCGATTCACCAAATAAGAACATCACCATACGGTAGATTTATAAGAATTCCTAAATTTCGATCACAAGCCTTGCCACAAAACCAAATTCTGTATGGGATACGAAAATCTCATATAATATTTCCTCATTATGAAATCGAGGAAATCCCATGATTTCATGGATGTTTCTTGCTCTTGCAACCAGCAGGCAAACATACCCCATGAAGGAATGTGTATGCTTGTTGTTGGTGCAAGGCAAAGGAATGTTGGTGTTTCGCACTCAATAACTGTTTCTTCACGGATAAGTTGATGTACGCCACTTTTTAACGTATCTCTTGACTTTGGAGAAGATTTCCTTAATAACGTTTATTATTCATCAAAATAATACTCCCTCCGTTCTTAAATAATAGGCTGGTTTCTATAAATAAATGTTACAAAAAAATAGGCTGGTTTCCTAATTGGGAAAGTCAAATGTTACTTTATTTTCTAACCATTTTTTCTTAACTTCTTTTGATGACAAGTGTTATGGGACCATTTCACTTTACTTACTTTCTGAATGACAAGTGTCATGGGGACCATTTCACTTCACTTCTTTTATTGACAAGTATCATGAGGACCACTTTCAATGATTGGCTCTCTTAATTTCCTTAATTTTCTCAAAAAACAAAACCAGCCTATTAAAAAAGAACGGAGGGAGTAATATTTTTTTTTTTTGTCATATAAAAACCAATCCAGTTTTCAATTGAGATTTTCATATATCATTAGCCAGATTTTTCTAGGTACATTGTATCTTGAACTTATGCAACTGATGAAGACATGATTGGTCGAATTTGTCAACGAATTTTAGAAAAACGAATCTGTTGCTAACTAACAGACACAAAACTATCAAATTGCAAGAGAAGTTAACAGCAACTTTGTGCTATTTCCAAACTACTTTGTGCTACAGGGTCCTGAGTTAAATTAAAGACCGTTCAGCACGAGTGATCAGAGTGTAAAGTCTGAAAGATAATGCCCGAGTCAGTAGTACTCAAATAATGCAGTAGCAGTACTAGTGCAGATGAAGAATCTGATTAGTATTCACTGGCTCTTCTTCTTCCACACCAGACACGGACTGCACCAATGCAAATAATACGTACAACATGCACACTCATACATAAAAATGAGAGAAAGAAGGAATATATTCTGATCAGAGCCACAGATGGTACCTGAAAAACAAGACAACTCATTCGCTTGATCATCATAACTGCCTTAATCCCCCCCACACCTTTTGCATCCTTTTGATGCTTTTCCCACAACAACACCCCAAAAATCACATATCATAACACCTTTTGTAGTACAAATGGAATACCCCAAGAACACCTTTTGTTTCATTGCACTTCTTTTTGACTGTTGTTATCATGCACCGAAGTGCACGATAAACATATACTCTTAGGTTATCAGATTTGTGATCGTAATATGAAATCTGACGATTCAGAAATGCATGCATGTTCACTGTATTATCATGTGTTCTAGTGGGCGAGACTCCGAGAGCTTGACTGAACTTTTTTCCTTTGTCTATCCTAGCTCCTATGGAGTGTATGATGGGAATAACACTTCGACAATACTATTCAAAGGAAATGATTTAAAATTGACAATTCAATGTCTTTTCTTCACTCATTCACTCCAAATTTATGAGCAAGTACTATTTCAAAGTCAATAAAAATCGAACACTCAAAGGCATAATCAAATCTGTCTTTCAAGATTCGTTTATGAATGGAAATTTCTCAAAATGAGATTTTCTTTTTTCCAGTAGGGGTTGTTAAGTTGGCAACCACTTCCCACTCAAATCACCAAAGGCCAAAGATGTGTCATTTCCAACTAATCCATTTACTAGTCTTGCTTTTGGTCAAAAATTATGATCAAATTTCACAACTTTTCTCGCTGTGAATCATGATTATTAATCAAGTGTTTTTACCCATATATTGGATAAGAATTTTTACTCTGGATGCAATTTTGGAAATGGCAGGAGCATCTATTGTTTTGTCAAGAGCAGGCTCCGCCCCTATTTAAAAATTATTTTTTCAATTTTATTTTCTGGAAAATAAGCAAGTCTCTTAGAAACATTAATAGTGCGCTTGGATACAAATCGCTTCCGATTGCTTTTCGAAGTCGAAGTCGAAAACAAATGATCGAAGCAAAACTATTTTGCTTCACAAAAAGTTAAATTTTCGATTTCTAGAAGTCATTTTGAAATTTTGACGGTGAAACTGACTTTTGACTTTTCGATTTTACGGTGAAACTGACTTTTGACTTTACTTCTGATGTGCTATCCAAGCGCACTATAATTTTTTAGCCAATCTTACCGTTTTGACCCTCTTAAACTTTCGATTTTACTTTTGTCGTCGGAGCCAAGGATAACCACAACCCAGAGACCTTGATGAAATGTCAACATTGACTTATATGAGATGATGCCATTGCCATTGCTATCAATCTCTCCTTATAAAATGGAAAAATTAGTAATGAAAGCGAATTTGGTCGTGACTATTTTGATAGGGAAAGGTCAAACAAATGAGGAGAGTTGGTATTAATGTTTTTGTATGCATCCCATTCCTACCTAATGAATATGCCGTTTGACTTCTCCTCTGCATGTCATGTCCGGCACTCCTCCTTAGTAAAGAGGCTAATTGCCAATGTGTCTATGCGTATTTTCATTTTCTTTGGTCAAATATGCAATAAGTGTTATTGAGATTATATGCTA
The DNA here is from genome assembly GCA_023531295.1 of Papaver armeniacum. Taxonomy (NCBI): domain Eukaryota; kingdom Viridiplantae; phylum Streptophyta; class Magnoliopsida; order Ranunculales; family Papaveraceae; genus Papaver; species Papaver armeniacum. Next base: position 755,472 of record JAJJWW010011587.1, on the reverse strand, counting down.
ATGCCCGAAGTGTCTATGCGTATTTGTTTTGCACGTTGGGCAAACGCGTTTCTCATTTTTCAAGGTTTTGGGAATGCTCTTTTTGACCACTTAGAGGTGCACTTTATTCTACTAGCCTTTGATCAAATGTTAGTGAAAAACTCAACATCCTGAAATTTTTGTAATAATGATAGCTTTTCGATTTGCCGACTAGAAAAGAGAAAAATTTGTGCAATTTTACTTTGATCGGTAAAAGTGTTACTCCTGAGTAGAGGTGTAAAACGTCGAGCCAAGATAACCTGAGCCCACGGTCACGTGCTTAAGCGTCTGTCGTGTTGTCTTCGGGTCAGGCTGAGATTCAGACGTCTTTATCATCTTTGTGCTAAATGGCGTCTTTATCTTGCCGTTTAAAAAAATAAAACGTCTTTGTCTGCGTCTTTGTCTTTGTCTAGCACACTTATTTTATGTTCTCCAAAATAAATATTTTTGAGATATTTTAGTTAGTACATGTATTATTATAGAAATAAATTAGCATATCGAAGATAAAATGTCAGAAATTGGCTAAAACAATGATTTTTTTGTGAAATATGCATCAAATGTGATGTATTGTGTAGTATTTTACGCATGACGTGGCGTGCTTTCTTCGCGTCTTTGGTCGGGTTTGCCGTGTGCTAACACGTGCCGCGTGTCGTCTTGGGCCGTGTGCCTATTTTACCTCTGGCACAGCACAAGACATTAAACAAACGTCTTTGTGCCCGTCTTGGGCCGTCACGTCTTTGTCTTGCCGTCTTTGTGCTTGAATTTTAACGTGCATTTGTCTTTGTGCCATAAACGTCTTTGGCAGTCCCAATTTACACCTCTACTCCTGAGTAGGATTTTTTATTGGAAAAAAATTGTCTAGAGATACATTATATGGTAGAATTTTGATAAATTAATAGATTTAGAACCATAAAGAATTATTATTTTAGCGAAGTTTTGAACTAGAGAAAATTCGGTTTATGCAAATTTAGTTAAAATCGTAAACACAAAATTGGTCAATTAACCCAATAACGACAATTCCTGGGTGAAAAAGACATGTAAAAAATTTGATACTGTTCAAATGGACGAGAATGTAAAAATAGTCAGGATCTAAACAGTTTCATCCTACCCATTTTCAAATACTTTTTCTTATTTTTAATTTACATCAGGATGAATCCAGTTTCATCCTCGCTCCTTTTTAAGTTTAAGACATGATGAATCCAATTTCATTCCTGCTATTTTTTTGGTGTCCATTTTACCCATACTAATTTTTACTCGTCCATTAGAACCATGATTTAAAAATATTTGGACAAATGACCCATTTTCCGGATCATAAAATTGTACTACTTAGCGAAGTTATTCATTTATTATGGATTAATTTATCAAATTTCTAGTACATCGAAGGAAATTTATACTTTGGTGTTGAGGTTGGTCCACTCCATTTTCTGTTACCTAGTATATCAAAAATTAATAGGTTGTTTGGATAGCACATCAGAAGTATCTTTTCGATTTTCATAAGTCGAAAAATCAGAAATTAGTTTGGTTGTCAGATTTCAAAACAACTTCTATAAGTCGAAAAGTTAACTTTTTGTGATTTGCTTCTGACTTCGACTTCTGGAGAAGTAGAAGTAAGTGGCAAATTTGTATCGAAAAGTGCTATAAGGGTTGGCATAATTTTCATTGGACCAAATCACGTAAAAACATTTATTTAACTTTTTAACTTTTTAAGCATTCTTTCATCATTCTTTTTGACTCAAGACCGGGTTATATTCATATTCATTAACCATTTTGCTCTTCTCTTTGTCTTCCTAAATTTCATTTCTATTTTTCTCTGTGTATTTTAGTTAGGTCTTAACTGCTTCAGGCCCTTAACAATAGTTGCTTAATTAGTCTTCCTACAACACAATCAACCCCAAGAGTAGAAAGTTTCATTGGCAAGACAGTCTGAGTTTAAACTTATCATGGCGACAACCAGTTTTGCTGCCTTGGAGCATTCTTTGCAGAACTTATCACTCAGGAATCATGCCGGAAAGTCGAGGATTACTACCACTAGTGATGATGATACCATGAAGGAAGAAGATACAACGGATTTTACTGCCGGAATTGAGCTGAATTCCGATATCCCTCTTCCTTTGAAATGGGAGCAATGTCTTGATTTGAAGGTACGATCATACCCACTTCCAAAAACCCTTTTCTTTTATAGGAATCAAATTCCCTTTTTCTTTAATAATTATGAGTATTCATGTTTTTATGATTTCTTCCATGGGTTTGATCCCTTGTCTCCAATTTCAATCAATTCTTAGTTTAATTCCATGACCTCTGTTTCTCTTGTTTTCCTTTTACCGGCTGTTCTTTGATAAAGTTCTGATCTTCTTTTTTTGGTACAGGCAGGTGACGTTTACTATAGAAACAAGGAAACTGGTAAGAAATCAAGAAGAGACCCAAGGAAAGCGATAACTAAGTTCGGTGGCCGAAATGATTATTTGGTGAAAGAAGAAAACTCTTCTGACAGTGAACAAAGATCACAGTCGCCATCATCTTCAAAGGCGAAGAGAAACGACAGTCGCCGTGATCAAGTTCTTGTGGTTGCAGGTTGTAAGAGTTGTATGATGTATTTCATGCTTCCAAAGTATGTGGTTGATTGTCCGAAATGTTCTGGGATTATTCTTCATTTTGATCGATTTCAAAATGGGTCTTCTACTAAATAAACAGATTTATTACTTTTTGAAATTATATGAATTGTCACGGGCATTAATAATTCTTACACTGATCGGTCGGGAATTCCATGGCACTCAAACTGATTAAGTCACCGGAAAAGGGTCTACGGGAGAATCCTAGGAATTTTCGACGGTAAATGCAAAACTGACTATAGTCACAGAATTAAGTGCATGGTCTGCCTACCATGGGTTAGGCCAAGCACTATGGTGCCCCAATTCCCTACCCTATCCCTCATATGTGTGGAAAAATCCAAATTGCAGACCACTGTGATTTCCCATATCGTTTCCCTACTTGGCAAAGTGGATTAGATCTTATCCCGTTAATAGGAGGGAAATCACACGTATCCGTATAAAGTCTTACTTTACGATACGATACCGAGTATCGGTGACTTTTTACACAGAAATTGAGTATCCGCTTTTGGGTTTTTTAGTTTTACTTTTTACACAGAAACTTTCTTTTTTCACTTTTTTTTTTAGTAAAACTCTTTTTTTACCTATTATATCTCTTATTTTACTCTAAATTATCTTTCTTTACCTAAGCAAATCAAAAATACTCGGCATACCGCCATTTGAAACAAATTTAAAATAACCCCTCACAAACTCTCCACAACCCGCCCCCTCGCAACCCCTTTTTTTTTTTTTCTCATGGACCGACGGTTTTAATATTTTTCAAAAGGGCGGTACGCCCAGAACCATTGTAAGCAAATATATTCCAACGGAAAAAAAAAATTGGGGAAAAAAGAAACGAAAACTTAGTAGTGGTAATTGAATTATTGTCCCTACTTTTGAAGGTCTATACAAATATCCTTATCACATAATAATTTTGTCCCTCTTTATCTATAAGCCCATCAGGGGCCCATCCACAATATAGAGATTTCCAAATATACCCAAACCTTTATACCTTATTGACTTCTGCTTCTTCTTATCTTCTTTATTTCTCATCCAGAGAAAACAAATCGAGCTCCAGAACCATCTTCGTTGCCGCCGCCGCAACCTCTATCTTCATCACCGCCATTATCAGCTCCGTCACTACCTAATCCACCACCTACATCACCACACCCAACTCTTAAACAGTCGTTTTATATTGATTTCTACTTGATTTAGGTATACAACTCAAATCTGTCGGACAATCAACGAGAAAATAGCCTTCCGAACTTAGATCTGGGTGGTGGAGGATGTTAAATCGCCGCTCTTTTATTTGATGATGGTGGTGGTGGTGGTGGCAGTGGAGGAGGATATCGAATCATTGTTCTGTTATTTGATGATGGTGGTGGTCATGGAGATTGTTTGGTGGTGATGGAGGAAAAAAGGAGTGAATAGGTTAGAATAATGATTGTAATAATTTGGGTTCATGAAATTGGTGCTATAGACAGTGGTGGGTGGTGGTGAAGATTGAGTATAATTGTTGGTGGTGGTGATTTGTGAGATTGGATCTAAAATTAGGATTTGATTTTGTGATTTTGCATAAATTGAAGCTAGGGTTTGAGCTCATGGTGGTTCTGATGGTTCGAATTGGTGTTGCAGATTTCAGAGCATACAATGGTGGTGCTGCTATGGATTATAAATGGTGTTTGATGGTTTTGTTGGTGGATCTGAAACTGCAACTGGTTAAATGGTAGCATTTTCCATCAGCATGGATAAACATCCATTGTTGATCCAACTACCGTGGATAAACATCCACCGTTGATCCAATCAAATGTATAAACATCCATTGTTGAACCAACCGAAATGGATAAAGTAATTGTTGGATTTTGATTCTGGTTGTTTTGGTGTTGGTGGTGGTGATGGAAATGTGTGATTTGTTAGTGACTTAATGGTGGAGAGGTACGAATGAGAAATTAGTCATGGAAATAGTAGTATAATGGTGGTTCTCGTTGTTTGTAGTTGTCGAGATTGGTTTTGAAGTCGTTCTGAGTCATTGGTGTTTATGAAGCTACATGTAATGATCGTGTAATGAAATATGGTGGTTATATGGGTTGAAGCAGGCAGTGATATTAGATCAACTATGGTTGTTGATCCATATATTTTGGATCAACTATGATTGTTGATCCATCTATATGGGATCAACTACTGTTGTTGATCCTTTGAACTCATGCTTTGTAGTTTAAATCATGTAAATTTCTTCCAATGTTGAACTTGTGGTGCAATGGTAGCATGACTGACTCCATGTCAGATGATGCGTGTTCGACTCACGCCAAGTTCACTCCATTTTACATGGATCAACTATCATTATTGATCCAATTTTACATGGATCAACTTCCATTGTTGATCCATTTTAGTGGATCAACAATGGAAGTTTATCCACTAAATTGGATCAACTTCTCTGTTGATTCTTTTTTTTGATCAAATATTGTTGGTTCTATTTTTATTTGGATCAACTACTATTGTTGATCCAAAAATATCTAAACCAACGGCGGTGGCGACGGTGGCGGCGGTGGTGGTGGTGGTGGCGACGACGGACTTGTGGTGGAGGAGGACTGTTGGTGGTGTAATGGTGGTGGTGGAGGACTAGTGGTGGTGTAATGGTGGCGGTGAAGGAGTGGTGGTGGAATATTAGTGGTGGTGGCGGTTGGTAGGTGGTGGTTGTTGAACAGTGGTGGTGGAATGGTAGTGGTGGTGGTGCTAGTGGTGGTGGTGAAGTAGTAGAGGAAGAAATTTGTTGTATTTTGAAATAAAGAAAAATATTATAGAGTTGAGGGTAGTAAGGTAATCTAATATTAAATGGATAAGGTTATAAAAAAGAGGGACATATTTATTATCAGATAAGGCGATTTATTTATGTCACAAAAGTAGGGACATATAAATAATGTACCCAACTTAGTATCCGTATAGCAATATTCATACGGAAGCTGAATTTCCGTATCATGTAGGGAAGGAATAAAAGGGCACCATAGTGAGAATGTCTTCCATGTGATTTCCCTTCCCTTTATTTGAGGGATGGGGAAGGGATGCCCTGCACCATAGTGCTTGGCCTTATAATTCATTCAAAGTCTCACTCTGAATCTAAGCGCAAGCGATGAAAAGAAAATGCAGCACCTGACACAAACAGAAACAAAATGCCCATAGTACAGTAAAAATCACCATAACTTGACTTTTTACTACTGTGTGTTAATTATGGTGCTTTATCACTTTTGACTCCTTAGGAAACGTAAAAACGTGAATGTAAAATCGGTTACTTGTAAACAAATGAAAGATACAAACTACAACAAGAACAAAAGTTGAAGGAAAGTACACATTTAAACAACATGATTCCGACAAATTGAAATTGAGTGAACATAAACAAGAATCAAGAACAACAAATGTTCCCAGGTGAAAGTATAAAACTAGTTACAAGGTGTTAAGTAATTTTCTTAAGTCCACCTCGCAAAGGTTGAGGTACATATGCTAACCAAAGTAGTGCAGCAAACACCATTCCTTCAGAAGAGACCAAATGCTCAAACTCCTGTGTGTTCACCCGATTTTCTAGCCAACAGATTAACCATTCGGACTCCCAATCCTGATAAGGCAAATGAGCCACCAAAAAAAAGGAGGCAAGGGAAAACGACTGCCAAAACACCAGATACAAGCACTAATTAAAACAAAGGCTCGCACCAAAAGATCAAAACCGAAAAACTAACTACACATACCACCCAACAGAAACAGAGATAGGGGGACATAATGTAGTGAACATAACAATTCAAGGGGGATAAATAATCATTGACTTGCACCAAGTGAAAAATCTATTCAAATGGATCTTTCATACACAAGAAAACAAGGAGCATGTTGAATTAAAATGAAGCTAACCAAATAATTTTCACTAGAAAGTCGAAATGACGAGATGTGTGGTTGTGTTTTTCCCCTGCCAAAAGATTCAATTAGTGTAGCTACAATATGATCGATCACCTGCCTGTCAAATATTCAGATGCATTATACTTCCTAAATAGAAATTACCAAACAAAAAGAACTAAATACTAAACAAAAAGAACGAGTGTGAATACTTGCTATGACACTGAAGGAATGCGAACACCTGCTCAAGTCCCCAGAAGAGATATTCTCATTGAGTCATTGTGAAAATCTACTTTATGCCTTCATTCAATCTAGTCTCCTGATGGTCTTCAGTTCACTCTAACAATAAATTTTGTAGGATGGGAACCTAGAAATAAACTGGAAAAAAACTGTAGTTCTGATAATGGATGTTTGGATTCCACGCCTTCACATTATGCGCTACATTATGTGCCTAAGAAAGTGAAGACAAAGAGGGTTATTGCCTCGCTGATTTAGAAAGAAAGCTAACATAAAACAACCAATCAAAAGGGGGCAGACAAATAAAACAGATACAGAAAGAAAGAAAGTAAGGGCAAGGCAGAGCATCAACCATTCTAGTCTGAAATTTTCAACAAGGAATGTACCGTTCAATGTTATAAATAAAAAAACAGCAAACAAACAAACAATTATTTGCATGAAATAAAATGAACAGAGAATCAATAACATGAACAGACCTAAACTGATGCCCACAAGTAAACAGAAATAGTCGCAACAACTTTAATCACCTATAATTTCTATTCACATTTGAACATCCAAGAACCATGTGTCACTCTAAGAAAGTGGTGGAAGGCTTGCAGCCTTGGTTGATAACATGCGTAGGTACTCAACCGAGGATGACATAACAGTTCGTATACACTGGTCTTGATGTTATATGCCCAAACGTACTCCATGGAACTAAATATGACCACGTTTTTGTCAACTGGACAGAAACCTGCAACCTCAAATTGTGAAATCCAATTACCCACACCTACACCAAAAAACTGGGAATCCATTTCTGCTAACCAATCATGAAGTTGAATATCCTTGTGCAACATATACCAGTCTCCATCAAGCACCCAAACACTCAAACTCATCTCCGTTTCCTGAAATCTAGCGAAACAGATCAATCCTTCAGACTCCCCGAGACATTCACTTAAATGTTTGATATCACCATCCACAGCTTCGCCAGGCATCTTGATCATTCTACATTCGGGGCCACTGGTTTCAAGGTCGGTGTTTCCATTCACACTTATAGCTAAAATATTGCGGTTTCGCTGTTGAAACCAGTAGAAAACACCATTATATGTAAAATGATTGCCGTAAAAGTACTCAGTATCCCAAGTAACATACTGACAACATGAAACATCATAGACTTTCCATTCACCTAGACCAGAAGAAAATATTTCAACTGTAAATTCATTTGCCGCAGTTGTAAAATTTGGTATCCGGATAACCTTATAACTCTTAGAAAGGATTGATGATGAACAAAATTCACCACACACGATACCAGCCACAGCGTAATCATATTCTCTTGGTGGTGGTGGAGGAAGTAAATCCCAATTTTGAGTGATAACAAAATATACATAATAAGTTCTTGAAATAATGCTTGCTGAGCACAGAACTAAGCTACTGCTTGAACCTATGAGGAATAAATTTTCCCCTGGCTTTAGAGATAAAAAGCTAAAAGAAAACCCAGTTTGACGATGAGATATAAATTTTGAAAATGAATCAGGAAATGAAATTGTAAAAAATCTTCTGAATGTGTTGTTACCTTGGAGATGGTTTTCCACATCCACTGAACCACAATATCTAACTAATGCCCATGGGAGTGATAAATAGTTCAGCTGATACCACTTGTTAGTGAAATAAGGGTTTGAGAGTATTGAAAACCATACCTTTGAAACACACCTGAATTTGAAGACTGAATTAAAAGGAAGATGAAGAAAAATTTCAGACCAAACATCATCTGTTATATCCTTTCGATCAACTCTTTTCATGGATGAATCTGAATCTGCAGAAGAAGAAGAACCCATTAACCTAATTTTTTTCGTTGTGAAATCGATTTGGGTCTGGCGAGCAGGATTTTATAAAAATAATTCTTCATCTACCGGGGATAAAATCCGGTGAGATGTAGATTTGAAATTGGGCTTCTTTTCCAAAAAAACGAAAAAGAAACTGGGCTTCCTTTGTAAAAATGTTTTGAGTAACACGTAGTGGTGAGCATTTTACCCGTAATCCGCGGGTTTAACTAGGACCAACCGCGTTTGTGCGGATGGATGCCCAGACCATTCGCTAATGGGTTGGATGCGGATGGGATTTTTGAAATCCAACGGATTACGGATTGGGCTCGGATGCAACTTTGAAAATCCGTTGGACATCCATACCCGTTAGATTAAGTGTATTTATATAGTTTCTAGAAAATATATGGATGTTTTTGGAATTTTTAAGGTGTTTGCTTGGAGTGGTGTCTATGACACTTCTATATTTACATACATACATATAATGTGTAGGTTCTATAAGAAATCATCTATATTGACTTTAATTTTTCATTATAGATTTTAACTAACACAAATCCATTGGATTATCCGCACCCAATCCGTTCATCCGTGCATCCATTGGATGCAAATCCGTTGGATGTTGGATTGGATGCGGATGCCGAATTTGAAATCCGTAGTGTATTGGATTGGATGCGGATGAGGTGAAAACCGGTCCATACCGGCCCATACTCACCTCTAACACGTACCCGGAGTTTGGTGTCAAATATCTTATGTGGACAGCCGATGGACTAGCTAACGCTACGGAAACCAATTGGAAACCTCTTAAAATACTAACAAGTAGGAATTTCTGTTTGATCCTAGAAACCCATAACCGGTTACTCTCTGGTCCACCACCATAATACTTTTATCCGCTGGTCCAAGCACGTGCGACAAAAACAAAAGCCTACTTTCAATATACCAAACATACCCTTCTGCTACTGTATAAGACGAAGAAATTAAATTTCCGGCTATGTTTCTTTCCTTTTTTTTTTCTTCATCTCAGATTCAGTCTCTCGCTTCTCTGCTGCTGGTAGTGTCTTTCAATTAGGTTCATCTCAGCTTCGAATTAGGTTTATCTCAAATTCGAACAAGGTATTTACTGTAATCATCTTGATCTGCTGTTGTTCTTGAAATCATGATGATTAATTAGGTTTATTCTGATCTGATTTCTATCAGAATAATTGTCTATGATGTACATTGTTATCTTTCTTTTATGATTTCAGTTTTATGATAATTTCAGTTCAATTCAGTTTTCGTTCGATTTTTTAAGTAATTTTGTGATTTTTGTGTCTTTCAATTAGGTATCTCAGTTTTATCTGAGATTCGAACAAGGTATGTTACTATAATCATCTTTTGGGACTAGGGATTTTATACAAAATAATTCTTCATCTACCGGGATAAAATCCGGTGAGATGTAGATTTGAAATTACGCTTCTTTTCCTTAAAAAAAAAAAAGAAAAAGAAACTGGGCTTCCTTTGTAAAAATGTTTAGGTAATTGTTACACGTATCCGAAGAATGTGTTTTTGGGGACCAGCCTTATTTTTGGGGACCATTGTTTTATAAGATCATCTACCCTATAATTATAAGGGATGTCCTAAAGTGTAGACATTACTAATTTTCCATTAACCCTAATTAAGATTAAAACTAAACTAATAACCACCAAAATATAAATTTAACCTAATCTTTTAACAAAAACCCAAAATCAGACCCCTCCTCTACCTAGCCGCACAAAATAGGTTTTGGGGGGGAATTTTTTTTTGCTTCTCTTCTTCTTCTTCTTCTTCTTCTCCTTATTTCAACGTCGTCTTCATCGATTAATCCTCGATTCATAAAATTTTCATCGTCGATTAATCAATCAAGTATAAGAATGGTTCTTCGAAAGAAAACCTCAAGACTCCCAGGAGAAGGTCCTGTATTAGCACATCAAGCAAATCTTCCAAGTGAATTGGAGATTAATAAAGAAAAGGAACCAGAAGGTGAACTCATAATCGGCTATAATAGACGTAAGAAGAACCCTGAAACTGCCACTATGAAAATCCGCAGGTATTTTCCCACAAACCCATTACTTTTAATTTGATTTTGATTCGTTAAATTGAATAGAAATCATTAAAATAGGGTTCAAATGGAAGTTACATTGTGTTGTTCGGTTAGGAGGAGTTTCGAAAAAACCCTATTTTTTTAACCGAACTTCCAGAAAGGTAACACGTATCCGAAGAGAGAAAATTAGGCGCAGGCCCAAAATAATAATATTCTCATTGTCAGGCCCACGATTAATTTTTAGTTCCGTGACACCCATAATTATATGAAATTATTAAAAATGTTTGCATGACGGGTTATGCATCAGGGGTATAATTGGCAATGCAACTTGGATATAACATATCTAAAAATCCGTGCCTTAGAATTTTACAAATTTTATACCGTTGGAAATCTTTTTAAGAGAGCTACGCAACGAGTACAAACAAGAATATCAAATTTTTGTTTTTCATGAAAAAATCGGAGGTGGTCATCATTTTAGGAAATTTTTTCGAAAACTTGATACATAACCATTATGCAACCACCAAAAAAGATGCATAACACATTCTGCAGACGCATAACGAATTATGCAACCATTTTCTCCACTGCATAATAAATTATGCATTTGGATAACAAAGTTATGCATCTATAACAAGTTATGTAACCATTGTTTTGGTTGATTTTAGTGCGTACATAAAAAAAATTGATGCATAATGTAGTATGCATCCATATTTACTGGATGCATATCGGGTTATGCATCTATTTTCTCGATGCATAAAAGATTGTGCAACAATTTTCTCGATGCATAATGCATTATGCAGTCATATTTTCGGATGCATGACAAGTTATGCAGTTTTATTTTTAGTTGGTTTCAATACTAAGAAACGTTTTCTGGACTGCATAACAAGTTATGCAACAAATGTTGTGGATGCATAATCTGTTATTCATCACTATGCACACCTCTATTTTCTTTTAAATGCACGTCACATGCACACCAAACCCATTTGCATTTCCATCTCCTTTTCCTTGCCACTGCAGCATCCTTCACTAGTGGAAAATCAAATAAAAAAGTCTGCCAGAAAAAGACTTACAATCACTAAAAAAGACTGTTTCTGGGAGCCCTAAATTTGTAGTCTTATTTCTGGAAACGACTGTGCCTGGGAGCCCTTGAATCGTTTCAGAAACATTTTCCTTGAACAGTCTAGCAGTATGTCTGATGGAAGCAGACGTTTATATTGAACGTATTTATAAAAAAAAATGAAACTGATTCAGCAGAATCAAAAGCTGATTCAGCTAAATCTAAATGTTAAGAACATTGAAAAATGAGTTGTACCGCTATTTTGATACTCGAGTACAGCTCGAGTACAAAGTCCTTCTCGGCAATAGAAGAATAGTTAGCTAATTTTGGCTTGTGTCTTCCATATATCTGTTTGCCTGGCTAACTGGGTGGACTTGTATGTCTTGTTCCTAGTACATTCTTAGATTTTGTTTGTAGGTACACTTGGAATATCTGAGTTAAATATCTCCGTAGTATAGCTGAAAGCTCTTATTTTGGTCAATATTATATCGCTACATTGAATGGCTACAGAAACAACTTGAAAACACTCCCATGACAGATTTTCATAGCCTGGAAATTGTTCCTACCTTCACTACAGTTTTTTACAACTTATATTTTGTTAATGGCTATCTTTTTTACACGTAGATGCGAGAAAAAATTTAACTACACAAAATAGTGGAGTCACCATGGAAGCTTGCACCGGTTTCGAGCAAGTTCCGAGAGATACTAACTTGGTCGATGACGATACTACATACTACGCATTCTACAACGTATACTTGAACTGGATTATGGAGTTTTCTCTGAAATTGTTTTTTAGTGTGATTGGGTGCGAGTCGAAGACAAAATACATGGATCCTATGTGGATGCAGATACAAATTTGAGGTTTGTCAACTTCAGAAGGTTTATGATAAGCTCAAAAGAAGTCGACGAGCCATTCATCCATGCTTCTCAAGCGAGACAAGTTTTTTACTGCAGAGATGTGACAAGGGAGCATTGGAATTTGGTTTTGGAATCTCCAATAAGATCAGACCCCAATAAGAATGCTTTGGAAGATCCATTTGTCTTCACTGCAAATGCGAATGAAGCTCCATCAATTTTGACAACTATTGGAGATGATGAGTATTGGAATGGAGAAGCTCAGGTAAGGTTTCATTCTATTTCTTCTTACATGTCTCTTCTAGTAGATTCCATATTTCTTATGTTTACTTTCATTTTAATTTCATTTTTTTACAATTGGTTATCTTTCCAAGGGCACGAGAAATGGGGATACACGTACGTGAATGAACTTTCCCAACACCTTATAATTCAACTGGTGGAATCATGCAACTCCCCTGCGCACATGTGAGTTTTCTTGTGCATCTTAAAGGCATTGTATAGTCAGAACCTTGACAATTAGTACTTGTTTAGCTCCCCTACGCACATATGATTGCTAGTTTAGCTTGTGCAAGTATCTTCTTATTCCCCTGTATCTGCCTTCGATTTCCCTGAAGCTTTTGTTTTGTTGCAATCTTCTCATATCGTAGTTATGGTTGTGTGATAACTTTCACTGCAGTTTGTGGCCAATCTTTGCATGTATTTATATACATCTTCCACCCAAACTTAATATTATTAGTTGTTAAGTTACATATGTGATGTGCCCTTCTAGAGTACCTACAACTAAGGTTTGATTTGTCAAATTTACCTCAAACATGACCTAAATTAGGTTATGGTTATGGTTGAATCACAGAGAATTTGTATGTATGCAAATGATGCAGGAAACATGTTTTTAGCACTCTTAATGATGAGGTTATTGAATCTGGTGATACGTAGTAGTTCAGGGAAATTGAGATTGTTGGCGATGATTGAAATGAGATTGCAGCTATGGGTGGATTGGAAATAAGATGAGTTTATGATTGTATATTACAATGAGTTTTGCTTGGATTGTATAAGTTGTTCAAATGATGTCAATTATAGTTGTGGTCTTGATTAGTCTGGTAGAATGGAAATGATTATGGTTTGATCCCTGCAATTAATGAGCCAATAACTGTTATCTACATGACCTATATGTCAAATTACCTCACACATGTGCTTTGGATACTATCCATTGCTAGAATTTCTGTTGAATTACCTCACACATTTGTACATGACCAATATCTAGTAACTTATTTTGTTCTACCGTGTATTGTGAACTGAACGAAGTCATTGTAATGTTGTTGATTTTCTTTGTAGGAAGTCGCATGTGAACCAAGGATACATAACATTGATGCTCTGCTTGATATCATTTGTGAAGTATTGTCATAGGAGGAGCTGAATTATCATTTTGTTTTTTTATCAGTTTATTAGTTTAGCATGTTGTTGTCACTTGTCAGAACTTAGCAATCTTGGACATGTATTATCTGAACTGTGTAGTTTTACACCCAATGGAATGAATGTTAAAATTCTCAGTTAAATTTGAAGTTGCACTTGAATTTCAGTTAAATTTGAGTTGCATTTGAATTTCAGTTAAATTTGAGGTTGCATTTGAATTTCAGTTTGACTTGACTATAGTTTGACTTAACTAGACTTGACTGTTTTACTTAAATACCAGTAAGATTAATTCAGATTCAGCTATTCAGACATTTCAGCTGATCTGAATCTGTTTTTTTTATATTATAATTCAAATCTACGACCAGATAACAGACGGTCAACATCTAGTTATCTTGTAAACGGTCTCGGTTCAGAGACCCACGCAATAAGGGTCGTGCAATTAAAAAAACGCTTTATAAACGACCCATTCAGAGAACCCTATAACATGTCGTTTAACTCGTATATATGACGTGTCCAGGCGGTCGCGGAATTGCTGTTTTCCACTAGTGAAAGCCGATTCAGCTGAATCTAAAAATAAAAGCTAAATAACAATTAAATATTATTTTTATACACTGGTCTTGATGTTATATGCCCAAGCGTACTCTATGGAACTAAGTATGACCACATTTTTATCAACTGGACTGAAGCCTGCAACCTCAAATAGTGAAATCCAGTTACCCACACCAGACACCAAAAACTGGAATCCATTTTGCTAACCAATCATGAAGTTGAATATCCTTGTGCAACATATACCGGTCTCCATCAAGCACCCACACACTCAAACTCATCTCCGTTCCTGAAACCTAGCGAAAGCAGATCAATCCTTCGGACTCCACTAGACATTCACTTAAATGTTTGATATCACCATCCACAGCTTTTCCAGACATCTTGATCATTCTACATTCGGGGCCACTGGTTCCATGGTTGGTGTTTCCATTCACATTGGCAGCTAATTTTGCGGTTTCGCTGTTGAAACCAGTAGAAAACACCATTATGGGTAAAAAGATTGTCGTAAAAGTAGTCAATATCCCATGTAACATACCGAGGACATGAAACATCATAGATTTTCTATTCACCCAGATCAGAAGAAAATATTTCAACTGTAATTCATTTGTTGCAAGTGCAAAAATTGGTATCCGGATAACCTTATAACTCCTAGAAAGGAGTCATGATCAACAAAATTCACCACACATGATACCGGACACAAAGAAATCATATTCTCTTGGTGGTGGTGTAGGAAGTAAATCCCATTTTTGAGTGAGTGGATCACATAAATAATAAGTTCTTGACATAATGCGTGTTGTGCACAGAACTAAGCTACAACTTGAACTTTTGAGGAATAACTTTTACCCTGGCTTTAGAGGTAGAAATCTAAAAGAAAACCCAGTTTCATGATGAGATATAAATTTTGAATATGAATCAGGATATGCAATTGTAAAAAATCTCCTGAATGTGTTACCTTGGATATGGTTTTCCAATCCACTGAACCACAATATCTAACTAATGCCCATGGGAGGGAGTGATAAATAGTTGAACTGATACCACTTGTTAGTGAAATAAGGGTTTGAGAGTATTGAAAACCATACCTTTGAAACACACGTGAATTTGAAGATTGAATTAAAAGGAAGATGAAGAAAAATCTCAGACCAAACATCATCTGTTAATCCTTTCGATCAACTCTTTTCATGGATGAATCTGAAGAAGAAAAACCATTTAACCTAATTTTCTTCATTGTGAAATCGATTTGTGTTTTGACGAGCATAAAACTAATCTAAGCATCATTTTGGGACTAGGGATTTTATAAACAATAATTCTTCACCTGACGGGGATAAAATCCGGTTAGATGTACCGGAAGAAGTGGGACCATGGTAGGTGAAGCCCACCATTGCTAAATTGGGATTCTTTTCTTTCAAAAAAATGAAAAAAAAGAAATCGGGCTTCTTTTGTAAAAAAATTTGTAACACGTACCCGGATTTTGGTATCAAATATCTTATGTGAACAGCTCTTACGTGGACAACTGATGTGATCTCAATAATGTTGTAGTAAAAAGTTCGTTGAGACTTGTGAAAGCAATAGATTTTAGACTTAATAAAACTTAAAAATAAAGAAAACTTAACTCAAAATTTATTTCAAGATATTAGGAATAACCAAGACACTGATTCCACTATTACACATGAATAAATTACGGTAAATAAGCCAAAACTCTAATTATCTTTTAAGTCCCTTATTTCTTAATTCACATATAATCAGACAAATTCTCAAAAATTAATTGTATCCCCTAAGCATAGATTATCTAAACAAAGCATAACCTATCTAATTGAATCACAACTAATGAAGAAAATTTTGCAAACAATTAAAAACTCTACAAAAGCAGTGATTGAGTGAATTATAAATTATAAATTAGAGAAAATAAATAATTACCAATTATTCATGCGTAAATAGCTTCCTCATTGCCTTGGTTGTGAGAGAATTAGATGCTCATCATGTTGGAAACACGCTCAAAAATCATTATTATTGCTCAAATGGTTTACAAATGATGAAAATGGGAGAAATATAATAAAAACCGGGTTTGTAACAGTTATAAGAGTTACAAACCGAGATGTTACAAAGAACGATAAAAGCTTCCTGTCACTGTTACTGTTTCTTTAAGACTGTCCTATGAACTACGACCCTCGTCTGTGAGTCGTTATCACTGTAGCGAAAATGACTGTCACTGTGCGTCTAATGTTCTTCGTGTTCTTCAATGGCAGCAGCAGCAGCAGGTTTCTCTGGTGATCAAATTTTCGCCTCTGTTATGCTCTGTAATCTCCCCAAACTCTCCGTTCTCTAACCTCAGGCACCCTTTTTATACTTGACAGCGACCAAATCTCCCCTCATAACTGCTCCAAATCTTCTCTTTTATTTCTTTGCACAATACGGGAATAATTTCCCTTTTTAATCTCTGCACGCATCTGTTGGTGAATATCATGTGGTGATTTGGACCTTACACACGTAAACATGTTGAATACGTATTTCACATGTGTTAAGCACACGAAATCTTCCCAAATATTGCACACAGAATCCCGAGATTTTATTCTTCTCCATTTTATTCCAAGCAGCGAATTTATTCATTTTTTAACGAAAATAATTATGTTACCAACCCTGTGTTATCTCCATAACTCAATATCAATTCATGTCAGCAACCAAATCCGTCTAAATTCCTTCTAAAATCAATCCAGAAATTTACGCCAGTGAAAGTTAGTTTTCCCAAAAAAGCAGTCTTCAAACGAGGAAGAAAGGTGTCCCTTAACCAGCAGCATGGGGTGCGAATAGCAATGGGTTGCCCCTTAGCAATTGGGTTACCCCTTATCCAAAGTGGGAGTCCGAATAGCAAATGTCCTCGGGGGTGTTCCGAGCAAATTTTCGAGCCGAATTTTCCAACAATCTTTATTTCCAAAAAATACCTACAAACACACAAAACACCATAATAAGGACAAAAACGAGTACTAACAATACGAAACATTGAGGATAAATTAGACACATAAATGCGTCTATCAACAACGGATGGACTAGCAAACGCTGCGTTAGATGGAAACCAATTAGGAAACCTCTTAATAACATCAGTACTTCATAGGGAAACTATTTTGATAAAAAGAGACATCCTGACTTTCTCACAAGCAAGACCAGTAACATTACCTTGAGAAGGTGCATTAGGGTTTGACTGATGAACATAGTTAAATTCACAGATGGAACTAACTGATAGATGGGGTTTGGATACTTCTTGAATTACACCCAAATTGTCAGAGACACGGGTGACATGGGGAATACCCTCAATGATAAGAAGATCAATATCAACCTCAACATGGAGATTATTCATCCTAACTTAATTTAGCCTATCAAGAGATTCTTGCTCTTTTTTAAGATATAACTCAACATCAGGAGATAAGCTCTCAAGCCTTTTCTCAAGCCCTGAAAACACTTCTAGGGATTTTAAACCTAGTGTAGGTTTTGAAACAATTTGTTTTATAGATTTTACTAAATCAGTCATGGAAGAGAATTCTGAAATCCCTGGATCTGGTGGTGCATTTATTGAGATACCACTTCTGTCCATATAGTCAGATCGCTACCAACACATACTTATGAGGTCTTAAACGTGTTTGCCTGCTCTGATACCAATTGAAAAATCGGGGGTCTAACAACCACACCCAATATTTCGCTTAGCAATCTGTATGGACTAACTCCAATATAATTCTGAGAGCACCAACTAATAAAGCGAGCTCAATCAAGAAATATATCCAAGAGTTATATCTCTGTTTCTTAATGTAATCAGCAAATCAAACAGATATAAATCCGTGAGACAGATTAATATAAGAAACAACTTGGACGGTATCAAAAATCAATATCCAAGTGTCAATCAATTTAATCAACAACCAAAGGTTGGATTCACAATTGATTGAAGTTACGCACAACCTGTGATATTTCAATTATATAACAAATATAATGCGTAAAAGAAATAACACAGACACCAGAAATTTTGTTAACGAAGAAACCGCAAATGCAGAAAAACCCCGGGACCTAGTCCAGATTTGAACACCACACTGTATTAAGCCGCTACAGACACTAGCCTACTATCAGTTAACTTCAGACTGGAATGTAGTTGTTCCCTAATCAATCTCACACTCATAAAGGTACAGTTGCATTCCTTACTCCTCTTGAACCACGCCGGATTCTGCGCACTTGATTCCCTTAGCTGATCTCACCCACAACTAAGAGTTGCTACGACCCAAAGTCGAAGACTTGATAAACAAATAAATCTTACGAGGAAAAGTCTATTGAATAGATAAATATGTCTCCCATAGATATACCTATGAGTTTTGTTCCGTCTTTTGATAAATCAAGGTGAATAGGAATCAATTGATAAACCAGACTTATATTTCCGAAGAACAACCTAATATTATCAATCACCTCATAATAATCTTTATCGATTAACAAAACAAGATATTGTGGAATCATAAACGATGAGACGAAGATGTTTGTGAATACTTTTCAATCTTGCCTATCGGAGAATAAATCTCGAGCAAATCTTAAAGAAAATGGTACTCAATCACGATAGAAAACAGCAAGATCAGAACACGCAACTACAGAAAAAATAGTTGGGTCTGGCTTCACAATACCGATGAAGTCTTTTATTCGTTAACCTACTAGGTTTTAGAAAAACTTAAGGTTAAAGGAGAATAGACTCTAGTTGCAACTAGTATCACACAGAAGGTGCGGGGATTAGGTTTCCCAGTTGCTAGAGTTCTCCTTTATATAGTCTCCAAATCAGGGTTTGCAATCAATGTTACCTTGGTAACAAAGCATTCAATATTCACCGTTAGATGAAAACCTGTATTCAATCTAATATCTTTCAACCGTTAGATCGAACTTAGCTTGTCATACACAAATGAAATGTACCGTCATTTAGATAAAGGTAACCGTACCTAAACGTGTACACTTAGTTGGTTCAACAATAGTTAGCCATATGTACTTTCATATCAACATTATTCATCTTTATCATAACTAGTTCAAATGACTCAAATGAAACTAGTTAGAGAGTTGTTCAATTGTTTATATTCTCATAGAAGTATACAAGACACAATTGATGCAAAATCGATTTTGGTTCACTCGAATCATTTCATGAACATTATATCCACGGTTTGCAAAATATTTCATCCCTTATTATATAAATGTATTAGTTCATGAACAAACCGATTTTAGAACACGGGTACGCATACCTAAGTAGCCGGACTGCGTTTGGTTTCGCCAGTACGCGTACGGGTGCGCATACCATTTATATTTCCAAACTCCAGCAGAAATTCACGGAACTTGAACTTCCGCCAGTACGCGTAGGGGTACGCATATCTAGTTCCCGGACTTCCATCAACCAACCGGTACGCATACGAGTACGCATACTTTGGTTCACGGTTTTGGACTTTACACAAATGTGAATACACACGATGTTTATATTCAAACATGGTTACATGTTATAAACCCTCATTTCAATCATTGAAACATTCTTGGAAGACGACAATAGCTGTCTCACACAAACTATTAGCTTCGAAGCAATTTTTAAGTGATCGAATGATCAACACGAAACATTCCGAGTCTACGCCAAATGACTGTCTCACACAAATCATGTAAGATGTTACAAGGCGATTTTCACATGATCATCTTTTGACTTCGTCAAGAATAAAAGATGAAATTGGTTAAAGCGAAAGCTTACCAACACATATTTCGAAAAATTGATAAGCGAGATAAACTCGGCTCGAAATACCAAATGTGTATAATTGAAGTCTATATAGCAATACGACTTTTTGTCTCAAATAGGAGATAGAGTATATAGACTTTTGAGTGATAGATGAGTTCAAGTCTCCACATACCTTTTGTTGATGAAGTTCCACAAGTTCCCTTGAGTAGTTGTTCGTCTTCATTCGATGAATGCCGTGGAATCTAAAGCTCAAATACACTTACTATCCTAATCCGAGACTTAGATATAAGTAGACTAGAAATCAAGACTTATAGTTTTGGCAACTAAACTTGATAAACAAGCTTGAGATAGCAAAGCTTGCGAGTTCGACCGAGCAGTGCTCTAACACTTCTTCTTCTTCTTCTTTCTCAATTATATTACTAACACTTAGAAAAATAAAATCAAATTGTCCAGTTTAATCTTAACATGCCAATCAATTAAGCTTAACTAACTAACTAACTAACTAACTAACTAACTAACTCAATTAACAAATAATTGAACAATGGTAATTTAGCTCTTACCAAAATTATTTGGATAAGTTTTTTTTTTTAAATTACTTCATACTGCATTTATTTATTTATTTATATCCCCAATGTGTAGGGGTACCTTCACATGTGGGTTCTTGAATAAACCTTTATATCTGGATAGGGTTTGGTTTGAAAATTTTCGGATTTTCTTAACAAATTTGGTTGTAAATAGTACTAGTATAATAACATTAAATAAAATTAGTTATTTTAAGCCATCCAGGTTTTTTTTATCGGTTTTTCACATGCTTCCTTCTCTAATGGCTTCAGCATGCTTCTTAGATGTTTGTGAAGTAGTTTCTAAAAGCCTTGAAGGCGGTTCATTCGATTGATATAATCGTTTCCATTACATCAACAAGTCATATTGGCATGAAGGGATACTACATTTCCATGAAGATCCATGGCTACCCGAAGTTATCGTGATATTGATGTTGTGTGCATATTACTCCTTTTTGGGACAAATTTATCTTATTAAAGAAGACAATGAAGAAGATAGATTCATCAAATCAAAATGGCAGAATCTCATTTCAGTGGCCGTACCTCAAATATCATCAAATTCGTTGGTGAAATTCATGTTTTTTTATATGTATGATGTATTACAATTTATTTGCCATTGTGATATAAAGCATTTGTATATTATTATGTTTTTCAACTTTGATGTATCGTACTTTTTTTGATAAAGGAGAGACAAACAAACAATTACATATAGGCATCTAACTGCAGTTCCTCTAACCAATAATTCTCTGGAGTTTGTAAGTAACCCAACCTGGCTAGAATGACTATGTTTCTATCTTGTTCAGAATTTAAATTCTTACAAAAGATGAAAGTGAAATTACATTTAGACTCTAGAATTGAGTCCATAGTGCCATCTGCTGCACAAGAGGTGTTTGTAGCTTCACCTTTTAGAACTTTTGTCAGCATCTTATTAGCACCCTTTAGATTGATGCTTTGGAACTTCAAAAGATTGGCCCATTTTAGAGCTCCCAATGCTGCTAGACTGTCTCACTGGTCCTTTTAGTAGACTCTTGTTGCGTAGCACCTTCTACCAATGGGAATACCTGTCGGAGAAGAGATGTACAGACCGATGAAACTTTATCATAAACAGTGCAATAATAAAAATTCAGAAGGTTGTTGTTGTTCTCATTTAGGGTGTCTGTGGGGTTCCTAATCGGTGACTGGTTCTAGTGCAACTAATGAAATACTCCAAGTAATCAATAATTCGATTTCTAGTATGGATATGGTTGGGAGTCTTGTCTTTGAAAATTGTCTCGCATCTCGCTTTCCACACAAAACCATGGATGGTCGCACATACCTTAGCCCATTTTCCCAGTTTTGCACCAATCATTTATGTTCCATACATTGTAAGTGGCCCTTTCCATATTTATACTTCATCCCATCCAAACATCTTTAGTGAAGGGACAATGCATAAACAGGTGTTCTCTTATTTCAGGATAGGTGTTGCGAGCTTAGCAAGTAGGATCTATGGAGTGTATGAAATTGGCAAGGTTGTTACTTAACGGAAAGATGTCAAAGTTCAGCTTCCACGCAAAAAATTGAATCCTTGGGATACTGTTCATCTTTCGGATTTGTTTCGCGTTGTTGTCTATCTGCTATCTGTCTTTCCTGGTTAGAAGGTCATACACAGATTTCACCTTGAACATACCCTGAGGGTTATGCTTCCATCTGAGAGTGTCTTTTTTATCAGCAGATAACTGGTTTTGAATGGCTAGAACGAAATTAGAGTTGGATAAGCAGAAGTTGAGGGCACTGAGGTTCTAGTTACCATTAATGATTAGGTCTCTCACCAGAGTTGGTGAGTTAGGAGTATTGGGTTTTAGAGGGTCTATTGGTTCAGATTGGCCTGGAAGCCATAGTTCCTTCCATATGTTGATTTCTGAAGCATCCCTAACTTCCTAAATTTAGTGTTGTTGAATCAGCTTGATGCCTCTATGGGCCCCTTTCCAAGCCCAAGAAGTAGTGGAAGCACAAGAGAAGTGAAATAGATTGGTTTTTGGGAAATATCCCAAAGAGAGTCTGGTTAGTGGAAAAATCTCCACCCATTTTTGGCAATCAAACATAGATACCATTGCTTCATATCTTTCATATCGTTTTCCCCATTTTCCTTATCATTGCAGAGGCTAGTCCATGCTTTCGGATAGTAACCTTTATGATTCTCATCTTTACCATTGGCTTTTTTAATGGTCGCACAAGGAAGAATGAAAGTCGACATGGAATAGACTAGAATGAAGTGAATGATGTATCCTTCTTGATGTGAGCATTTTTATTTATTAATGAAACTTAAAGGTTTGCCACTTTCTGTAAAACAAAACAAAAAAAATTAAACATCTTGATAGTAAAAAAATGAAATGAATGTTGTTAAAAAAGAAAAAGAAAAAAAAGAAATGAATGAGCTTTTTATAATATTAACATACGAGTATGTGAAGCTTCTTACAAGTTTAAAGGACTGACTTCAAAACGAAGATCTCAAGTGGAAACGGTATTCTCCAAAAATGGAAGATTGATATGATCAAGTATATTAATAGAATTACATATATTCATTCTTCGATTCTACATTTACAGGAAACTAAAGATAATTACAATACAAAGTAACCAATCAAAAAAAAAAAAAAAATTACAATACAAAGTATGCTTATGCGTGCATATAAACCGGGGTAGTTTCAAGTTAATCACCACAGCCGCCGCCACAACCACTGCCGCTGCCACTACCGCCGCCCCCATTACCACAACAATTCGTAGTACCCCCATCTGTATTGATGACAATACCGGTGATCGTACCGTTTTGGTCTGCCAAATCGCGAGATTTATCTTGTTCTTTCTCTTGGTTGCCATTGCATTTTTGGCATATGCAAATTAGTACGACTAATCCAGAAAGTACTAAACCACAAATAGCAGCAATGGTACTCCCATTCCCCCCCGCCGTATCTTGATATTCATACATAATATATATTAATCAAAACTCTTTTACTCTTTTTTCCTATTAGAAGATTTATCACAAAATTGGTTAAAAAGACCAAAATCAAAATTTCACAAAGTGAAAAGGACAATTGATTTAAATCTTTGTTTAAATGGACAAAAATTTAAAAATTGGCGAGGATGTAACCGGTTTCATCCAGTCCATTTTCAAATATTTTTCTTATTTTTATTTTACAGGATGCATCAGTTTCATCCTTGCTATTTTTTAAGTTTAAGCCGGGATGAATCCAGTTTCATCTTTGCTATTTTTTTTTGTCCATTTCACCCATTAAATTTTTTACTCGTCCATTTGAACCGTGTTTTAAATTTTTTTGGACAAATGACCCATTTTCCGAAGATTTATCTGCTCTCTATTTCTCCCTTTCTCTCTATCTTAACTGTTCATTCTGTTCCGACTGATTTTTATGAGTTGTCTGTCTAATTGGTTTTATAGAAGGATAATAATCTATATACTTTGCAACGAAAACAAAGCTGGAGATGACATTGTTGTGTCCACCAAGTCTACATCTTGCTCCTCGTACAATAACCGACAAACTTGAAAACATGGATTTCATATCGTAGTGGAATAACGTGGGAAACTCGGAAGGAAATTCCTCATCATATATATACTACTCCCTCCTTCCCACATATATAGGCGGAATTTTGGTTTTTATTTGTCCCACTAAATAGGCGGACTTTGCTTTCCTAGATGAATTTTTCCATATATACCCATATTTATTGTACATAGGTAAATGTGTTGGAGATAAGACGAAGGGTAAAACAAGAAAAAACATATAAAATTATGAATCCCATGCAATTTTCTTAATATAAGAGAACTGTCTCTCTCCGCCTATATATGTGGGTCGGAGGGAGTAATAATAAAATAAATTTTAATGAATTTTTGTTTTTTCTTGCCACGTGTCTATGTTCTATTTTCTTCTCTCCCTTAGGAAAATGATTTATCCACCCAAGAATTTGCACCTCATTCTCACCGTGTCAGAAGACGTGAGAGGATGGGTGAGGCCTACTTCTGCCCCACCCCTTTCCCAATGCACCGAACGCTATCTTGGGTCCGTGCGATTTTCCTCGGTGTATTCATAGTGCAAATTTTTCGGTGGGTCTAGCAAGACTGTTTCTTTTAGCAAGTGTTCAACATTACATGTCTCTTGACTCTTGATTGCTACCCAAAAGAGAGCTTCATGAGCCGAAGGTGCAGGGTACGACTTTTAGACTTGTCAAGGCACCCACCTCCGAGAACGTACATAACTAAAATGTAAAGAATTGTGTATTACAAGTCTGCTGGGGTACGTACAGCATCAGTTCCGGCAGGGGACAGGTTAGACATCCTAAGTTGTGAATGAAGATGACGGAACATGCAAGGGGTTTAGTACGGTGGCAGTATTGTCATCTTAATTATTAGAAGTGCCACCAGTCAAGTACGCCACTCTCCGATTTGCATCATTTGGAAATGCTAGCTTGTACTGTTGAATAAATATTATACTCCCTCCGTCCCTAATTAGATGAGCTACTTGGTTTTTAGTTTTGTCCACAGATAGATGAGCTATTTCACTAATTAAGGGGATATTTCTAAAACTACCCTTTTAATTGATTATTTTTTCTATATGAAATATGTATAATTTAATAGTCATGTTTATATTCGTCGCGTAAGTGTTTTAAAATGTTTTTCAACGGTATAAAGTTTATAAAAAACCGTGGTATAGTTTAAGAGATAAATCGTTTCTAAATTTTACTAATTATTGCCCATAAGGGTATAATTGTAACCACTTTCCTCCTTGCCTTAAAATTTGTGCAAACTACAAGTAACTCATCTAATTAGGGACGGAGGGAGTAATACGTTATTAATCCTCAACCTTTTTATTAATCCTCAACCTTGATTCAACATAAAAGGAACATATTCCGGAAAGACACCGATTAGAGTTGATCGACCAGTAGTACTGAACATAACCCCTTATAATATATATTCATGCTATGATATTTTAATTCCATACCAAGTAGTCCTGCAATGACTTCAGTTGTTGTTGCAGTTTCACCGACTGGTCTTCGCATCATCACTATATATGTATCTCGAATAGATAACTTAACAATCACTTGCGATTAGCTAATCTTGATTTGTTTAGGGAGAATGAGTTCAGATGAGTTCCGGATCCCTTTGATCAGTGATTTGTTTTCACCACCAGCGGAGGAGACACACCGTGAGGGTTGCTGTAATGGGTGTTGTGGTTGCTGTGACAAAATAAAAGCATGGTGGGAATCAGTTACAGATACACTCAACTTTTGGTGGGATAGCATCAAAGGACTTTTTGCCATCGCTAAAGGAATGTACGAAGCAGCTAAAGCAGCATACGACACGGAACAATTTGTTGCCAAGTTAAATCCATTTGCATAGAATGCCTAAACCACGGGAAAGCCGAGGTAACAAGAGTTCAAGCAATAATTATGTATGGAGATAAACACCCTTTGTCAACAAGCAATCGGTGTACCCCGTATGCATTTTCAATTGTTTTTTTTTTTTTTTTATCCCATCATGGTCTTTCTACTTCGAGAAATTGAATGTCTTTGAATTAGATGCAAAAAATTGTTGCTCATATAGTACCACCGGAAGGTGAGTGGTGTCGCCAAACGGGCTATATTGAATTTTGGAACATAATTTCACGGTCCATAATTCTGTATCCTACACACAAAAAAGGTAGTATACACAAATATTACTAGATGACCGCTACCACGGTGGAAAGGGCCGACCGAAAAAGAACAAAACGCCGATGCAATGGGACTTGAAAAACGAAAGTACAAGCAAATTTGATCACCGGAATAAGCTGCTGCAAAGGGTAGAGTTTCTTTTGCAGATAGCTTTGTAAATACTTTTGCTTCTTAATATATTGGACCTAAACCAAAAAATAAATGCTTTTAGGGCTGCACAGAACCAAGATGTACCAAAGAAACCGACTGGAACCGGCTAAAATTGAACCAATGTGAAAGTATCACTTTTTTCAGAATGACCCGATTTTGTCTTATTGGGTATACCCCAATTAGTTTGGGTATATCCGATTTTATCTTATTGGGTATACCCGATTTTGTCTTATTGGCTTGGTTTTACTTTAAAATGACCCGATTTTATCTTATTGGGTATACCCCAATTAATTTGGGTATACCCCAATCAAGCCAGGATATAAAGGTCTCATAACTTATTCGGTCGGCCCAATAAAACATTCTAAAAACCCTAAAATGTTCATTACATCCCCGGATAACCCAAATACACGTAGAACATAATTTGGTCCATACTAGTGTTCCCTTCAAGTCCACCACGGCACCTAGCAATTTGACACGAAATGGACACAGATAACATGTGTCAAAGGGAATTTTCATTTGATGGTCATTTTAATTTTTCCTTTTCATCTCTTTGTCTCTCTCTAAAACCAGCCAAGTAAAAAGCAACTTTTTTTTTTTTTTTGTTCATCTCCATCGTCATTTTCTTTGGATTTAATCAGATCAAAAGATTTTTATCAATTGACATCCAATCAAGGGGTTATTTTATGTCCATCTATGATTCTATAGAGATTTAAAGAAATTTGGTTGTTAAATGAGATGTAAATGGATATCACTGGATCAGATCTATTGAAGAAGAAGATAGTAATCCATATT
Organism: Papaver armeniacum; assembly: GCA_023531295.1. Lineage (NCBI taxonomy): Eukaryota > Viridiplantae > Streptophyta > Magnoliopsida > Ranunculales > Papaveraceae > Papaver > Papaver armeniacum. The sequence goes on along the minus strand of JAJJWW010011587.1, from coordinate 728,121 downwards.
TTCACCAAAACCCATTCTTAATAATCTGATTTTTCCAGCAAAAGGTGTTTATGAATTGCTTCTTTGTATTTCAATTATACCTCTCAGGTATGTTCCCTTTCAGGTTTTGATAGTAATTGATTGTTGTATTTGATCAATTAAGTTACGGATTTGGATGAAGTTTGAATTTTTGTTAGCTTCAGCGTAACTGTATGTCGTTTTTTCGAACTCTGTTTTTTACAGGGTTTTGGTGATGCATATTGAAGATGACCCGGTGATGGTTTTGAGTCGGTAAAGTAGCAGACTCGGCCGGATTCGTGACTATAGTTCGGGTTTGAGTCGTTAGGATCTCGTATACCCGGATACCGTCATCTTCTCCACCCGTTTTTCTGCTACTGCAATTCTTTGAAGTCCGAATCATTTGTCCGATCTAATGATTTTTTTTTTTTTTTAGTAACTTTGAATTGGAAATCTGTGTGTATGAATGTATATAACGGAATTGAATTGAAAATCAAGGAAGCAAAATTGTGTTTTCAGTTTCGTTAATGGTTGATTCAAATTTTAGGTTGAAAATATGGAAGGTTACAAATCAGTGGCGGGCGATGGTTAGTGGTGTTGTTCATGGCGGTGATTAGTTCCAGTTTCCTCCCCGAAAAAATTGAATTGAAAATCACGGAAGCAAAATTGAGTTTTAAGAACACGGGACGTGGTGACTTAGCGGCGTTGGTACTTGGTGGTTGTAGAGGTGCTGTCGTTAGAGTTGGTGGTGGAGCTGCTGGTGGTTGTGGAGTTACCGGCGCGGCGGTGGCGGTAACGGTGGTTGTTATTTGAGAAATGGAAGAGATTAAGAAGAACAGAGAAGAATAGGGGCTATTTAGTCATTTAACTGGACACGGGAGAATCTAAATCTTTTTATGAAATTGAATTTTTTTTTGTTAGGTTTCATTTGACAAAAAAGTGGCCATATAAGGGTCTCCCTCCCTACGGGCCCCTCGGGCCCTCCGGTCGGTCGGCCCAATGAGCTCCATGTGATCATATGCAATAATGCATCCACGGCCACCGGGCAACAAAGTCCAAGACCCACGAGCCTAATTTTTGCTGCACCCAACACAGGCTATCTGGCCGATGTCATCACCCGAGACGGTAAAGGTAAAGTTCTTGGGTTGATGATATCTATGACAAACTCACATTTATAACAAATTCACGGACTAATATCCCGACACCTTACAAAAATCCCATAGTAACCCAGGCATGCGCTTTGAAACTGGTATAAAAAAAGCATCACACGCCGTTCCTAAATGCGTACCAGCGAATATTCTACGGAAATATTCTTCCGCACGCAGTTCCTAACAGCGTGCCACACTGATTCAAACTGCGTGTTTTGAATAAAGACAATTAAATCATTCAAATACACTCATTAATTTATGAATCAATCCATCAATTTGTATTTCACCTAAATTAACCCAAATAGCAAAAACCCTAAGTTCACATTTCAATTTTTTCAAATCAATTAAAAAATTATCCTACTACTCCATGACAACATAATCAAGATTATGCATCCAATAGGATCAAAATCAATCCTTTATAACTAAAATAAAAAACCCAAAATCAATCAAAACTAAAAGTACATACCTAGTGTCGATTTGTTGATGAAATCTCACAAAAATACCACGAATAGATTCCCCACGGCTTCTAGAACAAACCCTTGAAATATTTTCGCTCATTAAACACTAAATCATCTTGAATCAATCCATGCAAAGTGAGGTTCTACGGGTTTAGGTCGAAGAAGAAGAGAGGAAAAAAGAAAAGAGAAGAAGAAGGAGTACGGCTTCTGTGTTGTTTAGGGTTCTCTATGGCACGCCATTAGGAACATCACATGGACCGGTCAACACGGTCAATACGCAGTTAGGGACGATGCGTTTTGATTTTTCCAATGACACGCCGTTTCTAAGTGCGTGCCGCACGTCTTCAAACTGGGTATCGGCTAGGAATCTTGGATTCCCACTACGCCCGGGAGATGAGTTTTGGTGACGTGGATCCAGTGAGAAACTTGAATCTTGGCGTACCATTAGAGCCAGCCTTATGGATTCGAAATGAGGAAGTGTTAAAAAGGATTGTTTGTTTCGATACGATGAAGTGTTAAAAGCAAATTGGTTAGCTACTTCGTAGTGTCTTTTCTTACTTTCGTTTTAGAGCATCTCCAACAGAGGGTGGATGTTTTATTTTTTCATGACACATAGGATTTTAGACCCTCATTTACATTAAATTCATCTCCAACAGTGGGTCATAGAAAATAGGAAGGGTGTTAAAATAAATATGAAGGTCTTGGAGAAGGTCTTATTTAGACCTTGGGAATGACCTCCCACATCATCATTTTAATTATATTTTACTTTTTTAATTTTTAGATAAATTGTTATGAACCAATAGGAAAGAGAGAATCAATTTTATAATTATCCAAAATAACAAATTTTAAAAATAAGACCCCATACTATTGGAGATGGTTCATGAGCAAAGCATTATTATTTTTGCCACATACATATGACCCCATAAATAAGGATCTAAATAAAAATTCCACATAGGATTTTTAGCACCCACTGTTGGAGATGCTCTTAAGAGCTTCCCTCTGATGTTGGAATTATAGGAAAGACAAAACAAACAAACAATGGAAAACAGACAACCTATTTCTTCCTTCAAAAACTTCACCAGCTTCTCACAATTTCTCATCATGTAACAAAGTACAAACCGTAAAAGTTGGTAAAAATTTAATTTGGGTCTTAATTCCATTTCTGAAGATGATAAAAATTGGTTGGAAAGGAGTATAGATGAAGATGAAATGTTTTTGGCTTTAAAGAATTTGGGTCAAGAAGGTTTTTCCGGCCGGACGGCCCGAGTTAATATTATTGTTCGTCTGCCGGGAGCTTCATGAAGATAGATATTATGAGGGTAGTAAAACTCTTCGAAGAACATGGATTTATTGATTGGAGATTAAAATCGACTTTCATCTCTTTGGTCCCGAAGAAGCGGGTGGTGGAGGAGATAAAGGACTGCGTCCCATTAGTCTCTCCAACTCGGTCTTCAAAGCTATCTCAAAAGTGTTGGCGAGCGGTTAAAAACTATGTTGCCGAAGCTCATCTCTAACCACCAAACGGCCTTCATCAAAGGGAGCCAAATCTTGGACAGCATTTTGATTGCGAATGAATGTCTTGATTCAAGGTTAAAGTCAAAAACTCCGGGTTTGATTTGCAAAATTGATTTAGAGAAAGCTTTCGACAATGTGAAATGGTCTTTTGTAGACGAAGTTCTTACAAATATGGGGTTTGGTGTTACTTGGAGAAAATGGATCAAAGGTTGCATTCACAAAATTCCTTTTCTGTCTTGGTTAATGGTAGTTCTTGTGGAAAATTTACCAGCGAGAAGGGTCTTAGGCGGGTGACCCACCTGTCTCCTTTTCTTTTCTTGCTTGGTCTCGGAAGTTCTCAATATTATGTTCTCGAAAGCTTCAGTTCTTTGGGTATTTGGGCGGTTTTACGGCGAAGGAAGGAGGTACCTCTATTAGTCATCTGCAATTCGCCGATGACACTTTGGTCTTCTTAGATGCTCGAATGGACCCCGGTTCTTTTCCTTAAATACATTCTTCTTGTTTTTGAATATGCATCCGGCCTGTGTACTAATTTCGGTAAATGTAGTTTGTTTGCTTTGGGGGAAGTAGACAATATTGTTACTTTATCAAGTGTCTTTGGCTGCACTTGTGAAGTTTTTCCTTCTATTTATCTTGGTTTACCGTTGGGGAGAAAACTTTATCTAAAAAGAAGTGGGACAGAGTTATAGAAATTTGTAGGGCGAGATTGGCTTCTTGGAAGAGAAATTCTTTATCGAAGGCCGGGAAACTCACGTTAATTAAAAGTGTTTTGCTTAGTTTGCCGATCTACTATTTTTTCCTTATTCATTGCGCCATCTTCTGTGGTGAAACAAATTGAGAAGACGATAAGAGACTTCCTTTGGCATGATTACGATGACAATAAGAAGACTTCTGGGTGGGTTGGTCTAGAATTTGCAAATCTCTTGACCATGGAGGTCCGGGAATTAGAGGCTCAAGACAATTAACAAATCTCTGCTCAAGAAGTGGTGGTGGCGGTTTGGGAGAGAAAGAGACGCTTTATGGAGGAAGGTTGTCGAGGAAAAATACGAGCCGGCTGATCTAGGTTGGAGAACTAAGGCTCCTTCTATTACGCACGGCGTGAGTCTTTGGAGGAATATCTACAAAGTGGCGGATGATTTCTTCAAGAATACCCAATTTAAAATTGGTAAAGGGGATAAAATTAGATTTTGGGAAGACAAGTGGTGTGTGCAAGGTCCTCTTTCCACGTCCTTCCCAAGATTATTTGCTTTGTCGAATTCTAAAAACTCATCTTTGAATCGATTATATGAGCACGACGGTCTGGTTATCATTGGAACTTAGACATCTCGAGAAGAAGATTGTATGATGTCGAGATTAGAGAGTTCATTTCTTTGATGCCTATTCTCGAATTCTATTATTTTCAATCCCGACGAAGAAGATGAGTTGGTTTGGATGGGCGACTCTTCGGGCGTGTTCACGGTGAAATCAAAGCATACTTGTATTGAGGATTGTATAGACAATTTATCGCCTTTCCCTCGAAAGAAGATTTGGTCAAGAGCTTGGCCTCACAAGATTGGTTTTTTCCTTTGGCGTTAGTGTTGGAAAGGCTTCCCACCATCGACAACCTTCAAAAAGGAACTCGTACTTTAGTGAATAATGCAAGTAGTCACTCTACTATTCTCTGCACTTGTGTAACCAAGTTAGTGAAACAGAAACCATCTATTTTGGGACCGCAGCTTCACTAAGCAAATTTGGGAGTTCTTTTCCGGAAGCTAACCAAAGAACGCCCCTGTTTCTCTTCCCTCTTAAACATCTTCAAGAATTGGAGATCTTACAATCTTACTAATATTAGAGGGAAAGAGATTTGGAAGAGAGTCCCTGCTAGTATTTGTTGGAATGTGTGGTTGGAGCGCAACGCCAGAGTTTTCAGTGGTAGAAAGCGCAGAATTGATTCCGTAATCACTGACTCGAAAGTTAATGCGTTCCACTGGCTTCTACTTCTCATAATCTGCACGGGATTCATCTTGATGACGTCATTGTTAATTGGAAAGGGTTATTCTTTGATCCTCCTTAAATTTTTTCTTAGTTTGTGGGTTTCTTAGTTTGTTTTTCTTTCCCTGTCCGTGTTGGGTGGCTGTAGCTTTGCTACTTTGTAAATTGCCTTTCTTCTTAATATAATTTCTTTACCGATCAAAAAAAAAAAAAAAACAAACCGTAAAAGTTGGCACGAGAATCATGGTTTTGGTGCTGTGGGTGTTATATATGCCAAACGTATTTCGCAAGCAAAAGAAGACGGGTTCTTGTACGTCCATGCTGCATACAACATGGTCACTCACCGCATTATATGGAATTTCACAAAGAACAAACTACGAGTGCAGTACTTATTTAGTACTTATTTGTGAATTTCACAATTTCACAAATACAGTACTTATTTTTTTTTAATTTAGTCGAGCAAATGCGAGCTGACAATTCCTAAATTCGCCACTTGATTGAGTAAAAGGCATAAAGAGATGGCAGCTTCATATTATTCATCTTATTCAGTCCGCTTTTCTAAATTGGCCAAATGCATGACCAATCTGCGAATCAAGTGTGGCTCTCATTCTAATTCAGTGCTCTTCGAACTGTGCAGGAAGGTTGATCTTAACACGGCTCACCAACATCATCTTTCTGTGATCTGAACGGCAAAAGAGGTCTCGTTCTTTCATTTTTTTTTTGATCGGCAAAGGTAAAAATTATATTGAAGAAGCTTACTAGAGATAAGCAGAAGAATACAACCCGAGGGCCTGTCTAGTGAGTTAGCAGAGATACATAGCAAACTAAAACAGGCAAAAGACAACTAACCAAAAAAAGTTTAAATGAATAATTGATCCCCGGTTAGCTTGGATATGATCCAAATACCCCGCATAAAGTCCTTGTCCTGCACCAAAAAAAGGCTTGAGACTTTACTTGTTTAATGATTTCAACTTCGTTCGTCGCCCCATCATTGAAGACGACTTCATTCCTGCGAGATTCCAAATGGTCCAACAAATAGCTGCAGGAGAAGTCTGCCAGAGAGTTTGGCCGACCAAAGAAGTGAACTTTGCTCTCCGGCCCTTAATGAGAAGATCGATACAATTTGGCATTACCAACAATTGTTTCGAGTATGAGAAGAAATGTCTCCAAACAGCGAAGCCATAGTGCAATGGAACAGGAGGTGAGCTACGGATTCTCCCGCCTTGCGACACATTAAACAACCATTTACAATTAGCTTACCAGCGTTTGTAGAGGGAATCCATTGTGGCCAATTTTTTTGTGATAAACTTGCCACAAAAAAAACCGACTTTGTGCGGCCACGACCTTGACCAAATGCTGAGGTTCTTTACCTCCAAATCTTGCTCTTTAATAATGAAGGAGTATGCACCTTTACCGAGAAGCAACCAGACTTGTCGACTGTCCAAGAGATGCAATCTTATTCGTCCCCTGTAGTTACATTTTCAATCATTGATATAAGAGAGATAGCTTCATTGATTTGGAGTTGTGATAATCTTCTATCTAGACCCAAATTCCAACTACCCCGTTACTTAAGGTTGCAGCGCATCTTTGAGTGTCCATTTCTTCGTAGAAGTTATTGAGTAAATATTAGGATAGGCCTCCTTAAAGGGAATATCGCCAACCCAAAGATGTTCCCAAAAAGAACTTTAGAGCCATCTCCAACCTTCGGTTTGGTACAAAGCTTAAAGAATTTCAGATTAGAGTATATACCTTTCCGACTCCACAACCTCTAGTGGCATTTGGTTTCCTAGTCTCTCTATCGAAATGAGCGGACCCATATTTGGAAGCGACAGAGGATCTCCAGTGCGGTTTTTCGTTGTTAAACCTCCACCACCATTTAGATAAAAGAGCTCTATTCATACCTTGGATAGATTTAATTCCTAACCCTCCGGCTTTTTGGGGAGAACGACATGTCTTCCAAGCTACATGATGAATACCTTTCTTGGTTTCAAGTATCCCACAAGAAATTTCGATGATTCTTTCAATGGCTTTTATAACTTTTGGAGGAGCAATGAATAGAGATAACATGTAAATTGGGATACTACTTAGCACACTTTTATAAGAGATAATTTGCCTGCCTTTGTTAGGCAAGACCTTTTCCAGGAGGAGAGTCTACCTTTGCATTTCTCAATCACCGCATCCCATTTATGCTCTCCATTAGAAGAATCACCGAGGGGAAGTCCTAAGTATATGGAAGGCAGGGCTTCGATTTGCATCCCAACATCGCAGCCATTTGTTCTAAGTTAGACGCATTCGCAACCCCGAATATACTACATTTAGCAAAGTTTATGTGAAGCCCGATATCATCTCAAAACCAAGAAGGGTGTATCCGAGATAATTCATTTGATTTAGTGAGTCATCTAAGAAGACCAATGTGTCATCTCGCAAACCGAGATGACCGATTATTGAACCATTGGGACTCAATTCAAATCCACCAATACCCCCCGATTGTGACCAACTTGAAACATCACATTCAAAGCTTCGGAAACTATTAAGAATGGGAAAAGGGGATAAAGGGTCACCTTGAGTTAGACCTTTGCCCGAGATGAATTTTGAGTGAGCTGAACCGTTGATGAGAACTGAAATTGGTGTATTGTTGACGCAACCTTGAATCCACTTTCTCCATGTAGCCCTAAATCCCATTTTCGTCAAGACTTCGTCGAGGAATTCCCATGAAACATGATCAAATGCTTTTGCGAAATCAATTTTGCACACCACACCAAGCTTACCACTCTTAATTCGAGAATCTAAGCACTCATTTGCTATCAACGCACTATCAAGAATCAAGCGACCTTTAAGAAAAAGCCGATTGTTGGCTTGAGATAACCGTAGGTAGCACCACTTTTAATCTTACTGCCAAGACCTTTGAAATCATTTTAAAGACACTACCAATTAGACCAATAGGTCTAAAGTCGAAACTTCCTCAATAGAAGCTTTCTTTGGGATTAAAGACAAGAAAGTGTTCTTTAGTCGCCAATTGATAGTTCCCCACTTAGTAAAATCTCGCACAGCCCGCATTATGTCATGTTTCATGAAAAACCAACATTTCACAATAATCATCACTTGGAAACCGTCGGGTCCTGGTGCCTTGTCTTGTCCAAGGCATTTAAACGCCATTAAGCACTCCCCGCTCGGTGATGGGAACTTCTAAACCTCTTGCAGCAGATTCCGAGATTGATTTGAAGTCCATGTCGGTGATGGAGGGCCTAGGAGAAGTTTTCTTCTTAAATAAATCCGAAAAGAACCCAAAGTGATGGAGTCCTTGATGAGCGATTTATCTTCGTGAGAGGACGCCAACCTTTAAAGAGCGAATAGTGTTCCGTCTTCTTCTAACTTTAGTAATTCTATGATAGAACTTAGTGTTGCGGTCGCCCTGAATATCCCAATCAATTCTAGATTTTGGCGCATCATGATATCTTTCTTGTCGGAAAGGCATTCAAAGTCTTGTTTTAAGCAATTTCTTCTAGTAACTTGCGTGAAGAGAGTAAATTTTGACTGGCCAGGCCATCCAACGTTGCTATTTCATCTATGGTGTCTCCGCAAGTTGCTTGTCTACATTGCCGAAACAAGAAAGTTCCAATTCTTGATGTCACATTTCAAAGCCTCAAGCTTTTGGCTAGGATAAAGCCAAATGACCCTTGAAAGTGATACGACTCCCACCACCCCTCATTAAATCAATCAAGTTTGTTTTGTGGAGCCACATTAGTTCAAAACGCCACGGTGGAGGACCCCAATCTTGAATCTCACAACTCAATTTTATAGGAGAATGATCGGACATGGGTCCTGCCAAGAACTTGAGCCGAGATGTTAGGTAGTCTTGATCAAAATCGAGGAAACAAGAAATCTATCCAGGTACTTTGATCCTTCCAAGTGTGATTAGGACCCCTCATTTGAAGATCCACCAATTCCTCCGAATCTACAAATTTAATGAAAGATTTCATACCCCTTGTTATAGAAGTGCAACCTTGCCTCTCCGACATCCGTAAGACTTCATTGAAGTCTCCACCTATGCACCAAGGAATCGCCAAGAAGCATGAACTAGAGAGAGCTCACCACAAGATTTTGCGAAGTTTAACGTCGCAAGGTGCATAAACGCTCGAAATAGCCCAAGCAAAACCATCTAGGCACATTTTACATTTTAAAGAAATCGAATAAACTCCACCAATAATGTCTTGAACTTCAATAGAATTTATATTCCACAAAATCGAATCCCACCCGAGAAGCCTATGGAATTAATAGCTACCCACCACAATTACTTCCTCCCCAAGTTTGATTGGCAATTCGATCATTACAATCTTCAAGTCTAGTTTCTTGAAGAATTATGAGGTCCGGTTTCCAAATTTTGATACATTGGCTAACCCTAGACCTACGCTTCCTTTTACGGATGCTATTGACATTCCAAGAGATGCAATTAAACATGGAAAAAAATCCCGAAAAAACCCAAACATAAAACAAACCTTAATTGTTTGCCTTGTTCCCTGGTTCCTTAATTTGATCTTTGAAGGTATCTAAGTGACCTTGAATACCCTCCATTACCATTGCCATATATTCCTCTCTCTCATCAGGGAATCCCATACCCGTAGGGCTTAAAATGCCTTTAGTCATGTCAAATAAGGTTAAATTTGTATTCAAGATACGCCAAAGCTTTGGCCTGTTTGACAGGGTCTTCTTGATGCCGCAAGAAGCACGAATCACCGGGGGTAATGATACTGCGAAGGAGCAATGATTTCTTCAATAGTGACAAGGAGCTTGAAGCATCATCCAAGAGATCCGAGTCCAGGGGCGGAATCGATGAGATAGGAGCAGACATGGTCACCGATGGGAGAGAGATAGCTAAAGGGGTATCGGGGGATGGAGGAATTTCACCGTCTTCAAGGGTAGGGTGATGTTAGGGTCGACATTGAAGGTGGGGTGGAGGTTGCATGGAAAAACAAGGTGGGAATTTGGAGAATACGGAGGGATAAGGATATAGAGGTAGATGGGCTTGAAAGTGGGATGGATTTTTTTTGGAGTGGATATTGAGTTTTTGGTAGGTAGCCCAAATGGGCTTTGTTGATACGAAAAGGTTTTGAAATTGCTAGTTGTGTAGGTGGTATAGGCAAAGAGTCGTTCCGAGTCTTCGACTCTGTGGAGCAACATTAATGTTTGGGTAGTTGAGCGGGGAACGAGCATTAATGGCACCGATGGGATTGGTGAAAGGGATGTGACAAGTGAGTTTTCTCTCCCCAAGTGACCCGATTGACCGGTTTCCATCTACACCAAACAGAGAAGTCGGAGCAAGATTCCTGTTCGAAAAGTAAACAACGGTGGATACCAGTTGAATGTTCAACTTGTTTATCGGCTAAGGAAATTTGAGCCGGAACCCAACAATCCCGAAGAGATATTCCCATGGTCCAAGGAGTTTCTCCTATGGGGCCCTTAACCTTGAGTCTTATTTCGGATAAAACTTCACCGATCTTGTTTCATGGCCGATTGCCATTAGACCTCCACAAGCTTTACCGATGGTAACGAATAAATTCGAGCTCCATAGATTCTCGGGAGATACCCAAGATTGTGATCCAAGCATTCCTTTTACGTGATTTGGTTTTGACAAGAAGGGGATGACCATGCCGAGAAGGACAAGGAAACTTCTTCAATCACCATTTCGACAATAGCGCGAGAATCTCAATTTTTCTTCCCGAGAGTGAACAAAGAAAATGCCCTCATTATGAGTGAGAGGCCAAATTTTGAAGGAGTAGTTAATAGCCAAATGTTGTTGAAGCCAGCCTCCTACTTCCGACCAATCAACATTTAATGCCCCTACCTCAACCTTAATGGCAAGATCCCAATTGCCGAAAGAATTGATTTTGCTAAAAGACGGAGACTCATTTAAGGAAAATGATTGGCAAGGAGCTTTGTTCCAATAGTTGGGGATAGGACCACTAGTCTTAAAAGCAGCTTCCGTTTGAGGTTTTTTTCGTCGTCATTTCCTTCTTAAAGTTGCAGCAAGAATCCAAAGCGGAACTGAGATCATGCCATCCTTGTTTAAGCTTACCCATAGGAAAGAAAGTGTGGTGTAGCTTACCGGTATGATCCGGTATAGATAACATAAGATATTCTCCTCCTGTATTTTTCTCACGAGAAAGAGTAAACCATTCTGACCGTTCCGAGAAAGACCACGTTTGTCTTTCAAAAGTAGAACACAAGGCTTCCTCTACTTTCAATCCCAACCAGCAACCCCCATTCTTGCTGAAAGAGTTTATCCATCTCTTTCCTTTACCTGATTCCCTGATGGTGATAAGTTTGACCCTAGTATTTGAGTTCTCCCAAAGCTCAAAGAGTTTAGCTCCAATGGAGAAGGCTAGAGGAGAGGTATCCCCCTTAATGATCGTACCACGACCACCTCCAAGGATTTTCCGGTGACGTTTACCGGTAACAGTAGACCAAGGTTTTTCCATTTCAGTTGCAGACATTCTCTCTCCTTTTAGATTTGTCTAGCTTTTTCGTTCTTTCATGTGTCACTCAAGTGTACGGCATCTGCGGTTCTTAGGCCCCTTCTTCCCAGGGATGGCGATGGATGAGGAATTGCCGAATTGTACCAATTCGTAACGTGTCCAAGCTGCAAAGTTGTTCAAGGGGTTAAATACTTGCTCGCCACACAGATTTTCATATCATTTTGGACCGGTGTGCTGTTGATTATCTATATAAGACTTATCAACTTTCATTCCACGGAAATTAATGGGAAGTTAGAGCTGTTGGGTGCAATAATCAAAAACAAGGAAAAATCAAATAAGCAAAAGTTATTGATACTTAGCTCCTTTATAGTGGAAGTGATCGATTTGATGAAACGGACGAGCTCCCCAAATCTCCGCAACAACAACAAGGCAAAACTTTGGAAAAACAGAGTGAGTCACGTGTTCAACACGCTGCCCTTAAGACATTAGCGCCCGGCTACACTCAAGAGTGATGCTATAGCCCTCACGGGACGGATATCTCCAGGATAAAACACCCTACTACACCTACTACTAGCATATGTAGTAAATGCTCAACTTGAGCTTGGCAACTCTGAAAAAACCGTTAAGGAAAATCGCGAACACTTAAGAAACGACCATAAAATATTTTCCCTTAGGGGTCCCTCTACAATAAGGAGCAACCCCTTTCCCATAATTTTACAAAAGTAGTAAATTTGTTTATATAATGGAACAAAACAACTTAAGAAGAAGAACTCCCAATGTGGGACTAAAAAGCTTATATAGTCTCTTAAAACAACTAAAAGGTGGAAACTCCACAATGTGGGACTAATACGTTTTTTCATTCACAAAAGAAAACAATAACTTATAATTTTATTAAAACCTTAAAAATCCTTTTTATTAATTGTTTTCCAACAAGAGCAACTTCCATTCTTGAATGAGACCGATTAGAGTTGATCGACCAGTATTAATGCTGAACAGACTCTAGCCCCATGAATAATTTTCATGTGATGACAATTTAGATTTCATACCTCCTACCTAGTTACTATAATCACTTTATTTAGCTGCAGTTTCACACCCACTGGTCTTCGTATCGACTCTATATATATATCTCGAACATAAATTTAACATACACTAATCACTTGGTATTAGCTGAACTTTCTCTTTAGAGAGAATGAGTTCTGATGAGTTTCATATCCCACTTATAGGTGATTTACTATCACCATCACAAGAGGAAACACATCCTGAGGGTTTCTTGGACAAAATAAAAGCATGGTGGAAATCAGTTACAGATAAAATCAAAGAAAAGTGGGAATCATTTGTAGATAAAATCAAATTTTTCTGGGAAACTACCCAAGCATTGATCGAGATAGCAAAAGGAATGTACTCAGCGGGAAGTTTTGTTTCCAACTTGATTCCGTAGAATGTCCGTCTATGCCATGGGGATGCAGAGGTAACAACCTTCAAGCAATAATCATTTATGAGTTTCGTCTCTTTATATTTTCATTTATATCCATATTTGTCGTACAATATAATGTTGTTGTAATAATGGTACTATCATGGAAATTTCGAATTCATATATAAAATAAAATTATGAGAAAAATATTTTTTTCCAGCTGATGTCGCTTTTCTTATATTTATTTATTTTTTATTTTTTTTTTTGAAGGGTGCATAACATTAAGATTAGTGGTTTTTAATAAAGTGTCCATGTGGGAAAATGTATTTAAGAAAATGCCCATATTTTTTTCGATATTAATTAAATGCCCACGGTTTAACCTTTTCCGTCCGGTTTTTGAAAACAGCTTAACAGCAGTAAGCTGCCGTTTGATGCACACGTGGTAGTAATTCAGTCTCGGCAAAAGACTATTAACTCCCTTAACCAGTATGAAACCTGTTCATCTCCTTCTTCATTTGTTCTTCCCCAAAAATCAACAAACCCCGACCAACCAAAGTAATGCGAATATTCCATCTTGCACCACTGTTTCATTATTGTTCGGTTGGGAAATGTTTTTTGTAACATAACCGAACTATTGTTTGGTTGGGAAATGTTTTCTGCGACGTAACCGAACTGATCACGGTCCCCAAAAAAACCATGGTCCCAAAAAATGATTCTAAATTTATTATTATGGATAATCCAAAATCCATAAAACTGTGGACTTAAAAAAGAGAGGGGAGAGCGACGATCTTATTCTTGTTTTAGTTTGACATTGTTATTTTGTCATTCTCGATAGCATAGAGAAAATAAGGAGAAAAAAAAAATTCAATCTGGTTAAAAAAATAAGGGACTATGACAAATTTTTAAAAATATTTTTTACATATTATTGTTTTTTATTTATGACTGTTTTCGATTCTCGTTAAAATAATCAGTTTCTAAAATGGTTACCAAACACTTAAAAATCCATTGTAAGCTATCATAATGGATGAACATCACAGGAAACTACAATCTTAATGTGTTTACAAAATACAAAATATCCTAAATATCAACAACTACTCGACCACCAAAGGTAACTTGACCATAACCGAACAAGATATTCTAAGTAGGCTGTAACCCTTCTTGTCTTCAAAATATTGCTAGAAAATCTTCTTGATTTGCATAAGATCCTAACATCGACATTGGACCATCTCCAATAAGGGAAGAGGAAATTCCCCTAAAATCTGATGTGGCATGGAATAAAATCGACGTGGAAAGCATTAAGACCATGTCCTATAATGTTCCACTCAATCAGTTTACCGATCACTATTTTATTGGGTGATCGCTTAACATGTTCACGGTCGGGGAACAGTATGCCGATAGCTTTTTCTCTCGTTAATTAAAGGTTCCCTATCGTTTTTTTCTGGTATGTAGCGTTTTATGATTTCCGGTATGCAGCGTTTTATTTTGTGGAAATTGAATAAATAGTCCTACTTCTGTTGGGCCTTCATAGCTGCCCTTAACCACAATAATTATACCCCTCCGTGTTTTAGAAAAAAATCCACTTACTGATAATTCCACAAACACCCTCTTAGATCATTCGAGAATCCATATATCACTTATTTCATTTTTAATTTTAAAGCTAACTTTTTCTTTGTTTCCCTTTTCTTCCTTAAACCATCTCCATCGCCATCACCCCCTCTGCAACTACCACCAACTTAGCCGCCGCCAACTGATTCAGGAATCAATCGGTAACTATCATCTACAGATGCGACCTTCTTCTTCTTTTACTTCTTATCTTTTTTTAAAGATTAAACTTTTAATATTAGATTCAAAGAGTTTTAGATCTGATTTTTGGGTTTTGTTTTCTAATACTTTTAGGGTTAAACTCACTCGAATTATTGAAGAGGGGAGTAATGATGATGAGGGTGCTGGTTGTTATGTAGTGCTTTTGTCTACTGTGATTCTCATGTTGGTGGTAGTTGTATTGTGTTTGTAACAAATGGTGATGTAGATGGAAATAGGTTAAAACGATAAAATTAATGATTGGGATTGTGGTGATTCTTATTGAAATGATGAAATTGGTGATAAAAAGTGTGGAATGTTGGTTGTGTTTAGATTAAGATAATGAAATTGGTATGTTGTATTAAGAAAATGATAATTCTTTATTTTGTTTCTCTCTTATTTGTTGTTGATATCAAACTTAACTCCATTTTACAAACCTCTTAATTCTCACTACATAACAAGTTTTTATACAACAGTTGAATTTGATTTGGATTTTCTTAAATCAGGCACCTGTACCATGTTCTCATATCGTTGTTTTTTTCTTGATTTGTTGCCGGCTGCAATAGTAATGAAATCTAACATGTCGGGTACTTTTAATGTCTTGTGAGAAAGTATAAGTTTATGTGGCTGCCTCTCTTGGGTATCTTTGTAATGGCATATGCAGCAAAGTTGTCCAACTTTCTAACATACAAGTGCACTAACACTGTAGGTGTTACTATGTTGGTTGGATTCTCTTCCATATTCTTTCAGGTTGCACATTTATTGTAATTTCATTTTCCTTTGATGGTGTGAAATTGAAATGATCTTGTGGTGCAATAGAAGCACAACTGACTCCATGTCAGAAGATGCGTGTTCGATTCACGTCAAGTTCACTAATTTTAGTACATGATATTCTTGGGTCAACTTTGGTTGTTGACATTATATTTTGATGTCAACATTGGTTGTTGGCACCATATTTTGGATCAACTTTGGTTGTTGATGCCATACATAATTTGAATATTTTCTAAATTTTTAATTTTGGTATCAACTTGGGTTGTTGACACTAGATTTTGGTGTAAACCTTGGTTGTTGACACCAGATCTTGGGATCAACTTTGGTTATTGACCCATAACTAATTTGAACATTTTATGAATTTTTAATTTTCTGGATCAACTTCAATTGTTGATACCATTTCTTTTTTGGCTTTTTTTTGTCTTTTTTTTTTTTTTTTTTTTTTTTTTTTTTTTTTTTGATTTTTGTTTTGGAGATCAACTTAACTTTGGTTGTTGCCCCATATATTTTATTTTTTTACTTTTCTGGATCAACTTCGGTTGTTGACACCATATTATTTTTCTCTTTTCTTTTCTGATTTTTGTTTGGGGATCAACTAATGTTGTTGATACCACCTGCAGGGGCGGCGGCGGCGGTGGTGATGGCGGCGGCAGCGAAGGTGACGGCGACGGTCGTGGCAGTGGTGACGATGGCAGGGGCATTGGTGGTGGTGGTGGCGGTGGTGGAGTGGTGGTACAATATAAGTGGTGGTGGTGCAAAATTGGTGGTGGTGGCGGTGTTAGTGGTGATGGAATGGTGGCGTCGGCGGTGAAGTAGTAGAGAAAGAAATTTGTTGTATTTAGAAATTAAAAAACAAATCATATGTATGAGGGTATTAAGGTAATCTATTTTTAAATGGATATGGTTTTAAAATGGTGGGATATTTTTATTGTTGTATAAGGGTATTTTGTTGGGTGTGAAAACTACGGGTATATAATTAATGTACCCTTTTATTTTTGTTGTAGGGTTTTCGACCGCAGTCATTTTATGGATCGTTGAAAAGAATACCGACCAGGTTTTTAGCTGGTGGGACCCATTCAACGAACTGAAGGACGATTGATGTAATAAAAATGGATCGGTAAACAAAATACCGATTCCTATTTTTTTTTTGTTATCGAGATACCGTTCCCTATCGGTGGACATTTGTCAGCGTTTCCCCTATTCCACAATCGATTCCCTGTATACGGATAGGGAAAATGGGTTTTTAGGGAATTCTCAACCCTATACGGTTGTTACGTCCATGTACCCAGTTGTCCTAGACCATAATATGTTTGATTTAAAAGAAAACAATGAAGGAAAATCCATAAGAAAGATGAATGAAATTAAAGAGTGAGGAAAAAAAAACTTTTTCGAAAGTCGGAGGATAGCCTCTTTTTTCGAGAAAAGATAAAGAAAAAAAAAAAGGATTTTGTGTTTCCCCCTCAAAAAAGATGTCTATTTTGCATTATCCTTTTTTAAATTACTAATAGGTGAAACCCCTCTCCGTCATAACTGCCGTTACCACTTAATTAACCGTGCACGTGCACTGCACGTGTGTGAAATAATAAAAATCAAAAAGTCAAAATACTAAATTACCCTTGGCCTAAAATAGAAAATAGAGATATACTGGAATAACAACCATTGATTCCGTTGTAGTTTTAGGCTTGTCGTGCTCCGATACAGATAAAAGAAACAAGGTGGGAGAACCTTTCTTCTTCTCCGTCTTCAAGCTAAAAGGTTAGGATATCAAATAATGATAAAGCAACAGATCTGATGTTGAAATCTGGAATAGGAGTTGATATTTGTTTCTGATGTTGAGCTCAATGGAATTTCAATTTCAAAGTAAAAAAAAATCGAATCCTCTTGAGTATCGGCGAAATTTGGTCGGGAAAAAAAATCAAACCCAAAGGTTTCCGGAGTATCTTGAATAGTTTTTGAGATTTGTGTTTGTTTTTCAAAGCAACAAAAAGATTGAGTAATCCTGTAAAACATATAGAGATACAGGTAAGAACAATTAATGGAGTTAGTGGATTCGACGGCCGGCCTTAGTAAAGGAGAGGAAATTGGTTGTTGATGAAAGAGTAATCATCCAAATACAATACATTTGGTATTATTGATCGTCGGTGTTATTTCAATTGACTGAAAAAAGTAGTTTTGGAGTACTGGTGCTTTTGGTATGAGCTGAATTAGCAACACACTGGCGATATTGGCGGTACTTGTATGTTAATACAACTCACAAACTAGTTGTGAAGTTTCCACAAACATCTAATGTGCAGAAAGACGTGATTAAAATGGTTGTTCTTGCTGTTTTATTTCAACACCACTATAGCTTTCTTCACCTACAAATTTAAACTTATCAAAAACCCATCTATCATTATACTTCAAGTAGGGCTGTCAATGGATAAAAATCCATCGGATATTGGCAATACCGATAAGGTTAAGGTTAAGGGTTATCGGATATCCGGTATCCGATAATATCCGTCGGAATTCAAATTCCATATCGATAAGGTTAAGGATAAGCTATCGGATATCGGATATTATTCCGATAATATCCGTTATCTACTCTGATACAAAAAACTTCCAATAATGTCCAACAATTTCCGTTAATATTCAATAATTTCCGATAATTTCCGTTAATATTTGATAATTTCCGATATTTACTTAGGAGAGACGTAATAAAATGGCTAAAGAGTAAACCTAAAGGGTATTAGGTATCGAAAATTTCCGAAAATTTTATGATACAGTTATACACTAACGGTATCGGATATTAACCTAACGGAAACTCCCTTAACCGGTACCGTTATGTTAATAAACGGATATCCGTTATGTTAAGGTTATCGGATATCGGATAACCGTTATGTCGGATATTAACCTAACGGAATCCGGATATTCGTAAACGGATACCGGATATCGAATATCTATTGACAGCCCTAACTTCAAGGTTCTAAATACTCTTCGATTCATTAGCCATTTATCCACAAAATCCGACGGCAAATAAGTGAGTTGTACACAGTAAACAAAGTAATAATTTTTTCTCTCTCATTGTTTCTCAACAAGACTACCATATATCATTCCATGGCGCTGCTGCTATTTTATTTAAGATCCAACAAATAGAAGGAAAAAAAAATGACCGATCTGTTTCTATCGATGGTCAAAAACAGGGTATTGAGAGAGTGTTTAGCGCATGTATGTAGGATAGCAATGCGATTTAATGAAAAAAAATTTCCAGCCGGAAACGGAGAAGAAAGATGAGAATTTTGGTATGTATCGAAGACATATAAGAAAATAACGGACCAAAAGAGGGAGACGAGAAATATAGTAATTTCATGACACGTGTCTATTTTTGAAGGGTAATTCAGGGTTTTTGTGATTTATTATTTTATTACATCACACACGTGTATTGCACGTGGTCACTTAACTGGGTAGTCACGGCTGTTATGACGGACAGGCGTTTCACCTATTACCAATTTCAAAAGGGGGTATTGCAAAATAAGTATCTTTAGTAAATGATAAAAGATTCTGGATGTGTTTGTTGTAGGGAAAGAAAAAAATAAATGAAAGTAAATGTAGAAACTATGTGCTTCTCTTAGATGTAGCCAATGCATTTATTAACCATAACCCATTCAAAATAAGTATTTCACCTAACCAAACATATTTTTATAATCATTCCACATAGCCCACATAATTATACATAATTATTATTATTATTATATATAGCCCAAAATAATAAGAAAATCCCTAAATCAACAGCAAAAAGAAGTTCTAACTTTGATAACTAAGTTTTTGTAAGATATAAGAGATACTTAACGTTTTTGTCGAATAATCAATACCCTAAATCAATTTTAGTGTAATCATGATTGAGAAAAAAAACATCATCTTAGAGATTTTTTTTTTAAATAGATTATTGTTATGGATTTCCTAGTAAAAGAATCAAATCCTTAGTTAATTTCATTTTGATTGATGTTGTTGTAAATCTTTTTTTAGGGAACAATCACAATATACACCCCAGTCAATTTTAATATAATCCTGATTGAGAAAAAATAATACCATTTTAGAGAAAATTAAGAATTAGGGTTTAGTTTGTTTGGGGGAAAATGAGGATTAATTGATTTTGAGCAAGAAGGAGATTTTAAGTTTAATTATTCATAAAAAATAAGACTTGTTTGATTTATAATTTTAACTTAAACTTTTTGTGTTATAATAGTTAATAAATGTAAGGGATATATTTAAGAGAAAACAAAATTCAATATTTAAAAACAAAAATAAGGAGTTTCAGACAATAGAGGAGGACGGAATTTATACTCGTCTGCCAATTGGATAAAACTCATTAGGATAGACAATACGAGATATTACTAAAAAAACAAAGTACAAACTAACTCGTCTATGAGAGAGAGAAATTGAACCATTTACCAGATAGTGAGATATACTCAACATCTTTAATGATTCTATTCACGCGTATCGATACACATAGATGGCTTTCTGTAGTATTGTAACCTTCTTTTTTAAGGGTATTTAGATACATTCCTGAAAATGAGTGGGTACCAAAATACACAACCAACTTTTTCTTAGGCAACCTGTATGGACTTAACTCAAATATAATTCTGAGAGTTACAACTTAATGAATGTCAATAAGGAATTATATGAAGAGCTTATACCTCTTTCTCTCACAATCAGAATGTTAACAAAGACAAGTCCGTGAACCTGATTATTCCGTGAGAGTACTTGGACGATTCCAAAGATCAATATCCAAGATTACTCAAGTGGTATCCAACAATTTCGATAGACTTATCCACTTGAACTGATTTTACGTACAACCTGTGATATTTCAATTATAAAGATAAACAATATAATGCGGAAAAGAAATAACACATATAGATACCAGAAATTTTGTTAGCGAGGAAACCGCAAATGTAGAAAAAACCTGGGACCTAGTCCTGATTTGAACACCAAATTGTATGAAGCCGCTATAGACACTAGCCTACTATCAATACTTCGGACAGATGAAATATAGTTGAGACTGAATCTACCGTCACTGCGAGTTAATTGCATTTTCGCTCCTTATGCCTCTTGAATCCCACAAGAATCCGTGCAATTGATTCCCTTAGCTGCATTTTTTATAGCCAAAGAGTTGCTTCAACTCAATTGAGGATTTTGAACCAGTCTGGCTCCCACAGATAATCTTATATGTGATTTCCGTTCTGATCAAAGATCAAGGTGAGGTAGGAAATCGATTGAAATAGACAAAGTCTAGCAAACCTCAAAATCCGGTCTTATGACTCCCGAAGAGCATCCTAGATTATTATTCAACTCACAAGTAGATACTTGTGGAATCACAAAGTCTGGGACGAAGAAACTTAATTTGTGAGTTATATCTATCTTGTTTGTTGGAGCTAATGGCTCAACAATCAAAATAAGATCAGGATACACGAACTATCAAGATAAATGTAGCGCCCCAAAGCTAGTAGCTGACTAATCCAAAAGATTAACTATAAAATGAGGCACTAAAGGTCTAAAACATCTATTTAAACATTAAGAAAGAAGTTATAAACAAAGATTAACTCGAATCTAAACCCGCTCTGAAATATATATACAAGAACTCTTCTCAAATGATACATATTCAATAGTGAGTTGATTTACAAAAAGAATATAAACACAAAATAAACATATATAGCGGAAGGTAACTAACTAACGTAACTAATTCTTCAAAGCTTTTATCGTCACGTGCACATCTTGATCTGTCTCTGAAACTGAAAGCGGGAAAGAGTGAGCACATTATCCCTAAAAGGGGTGCCTGGCAGAAAACATTTAACTTTCAAGTAATCACTGGTATGATTTGGAAAACAATACATGTTTTTCCTAAACATTGAAAGACAACCAACTCATAGAAATAAACAATCATGTATATGGAACTAACTATTTCGTCAAACAATTGATAATATTCAATGCAAAATTCCATTACCTAATAGGTAATATTGCGGTGTATCGCCTTAGCCATAGCATAAAAGCTCGAAAAAAAATGTGTATAGATGAAGGAGCGTATCCTATATACCACAGATGGGAATTTCTATTTCTGAAGCATTCATATGGAAATTCTTATTTCCCAAATAATCACAAAGACAAACAACGCATTACAATTCATTTCCAAGCGATGGAAAAATTAAAAGAACTAATAAACTTTCGGAATTTAAAATAAAACAATACATGGAATACACAATCAGACAATGCATGAAATTTGTTAAACATAAACTTTTGTAAAACAAAACAACAATAATCACAAAAGAGTTAAATGTAAATTCTCACATCTTTTGATGACAAGCCACGTCTACCTATAGATCCAAGATCCACTGGTTCATCCTTTGAATCGATCGTTGTTAATAAACACTAACTGTTTATCACACAAGAACTCTTAGAATCTAGCAAAAATGGCGCACACAAGAATCATACAAGTCTATCTAATGATCTTAAGCCCACTTATGGTTATATATCTTTTATTATCTATCTTTAGCGTATCTAAGAGTTACTAATTCATTTGGGTTGGTTCTATAGTCTATTAAATAAGCCTTATGACTATCTACAACTTTGTAGAAGGAACCAAAGGCTAATTCGGACCATAATGGGTCCAAATCATCAAAATAGAAAACTAGTCCAAAGACCAAGTCCACTAAACAAGTCCATAATCCAAGGCTTGGTTTAACTGGTTAACTAACGGTCACCTATGGTCAACATTTGGTCAGAAGGAGTCAACTAACAGTCAACGTCTAAGTCCAGGTCATAGGTCAAGTCAACGGTCAAACAGTTAAGGTCAGGTAAACTTAGTCAAATTGGGTCAAGGGTCCAACTCAGGTCAAGTCATGGAAAATCGGTGAGTCGACTCATTCCACAAGACTGATTCAGGTTATACAAACCAAGGCCCTTGCACATGCCAAACACTCTGCTGCACTATCATGGTGCAACAACAACAAACTTCACAGTCTAAAATCCTATTACAGACTTCATTTTAACTCTTTTTCTAAACAACCACAACAATACAATTCTCAACTTAAACTTCATAATCAAATTACAAATACAACTATAGCCTACATGCAGTTGTTGTAGTTGCAAGCTTTTCAACAATCTAGCCATTCTTCAACCTACCAAACTCATTCTCAGTTCAACTTACTCTCTCAATTCAAACACACATACACTCATCTCAACACACAACCACTATGACCCCAATTCCATTTACACACCAGCCAGCCCTGCACCTCAATTGTCCATTCTAAAACAAAACTTAATTCTTGTATCCAAATATCTACAACTTCATTCATCACAGTAATCACCATAACCCAACTTAGCCACTTTAAAACCACCATCTTCATATTTACCAAAACTCAGACAAAAATAACAACCATTACCACCTCCATTCTATTTCTTTAATACATCTCTATTTAAAACCACCACCATCACTTTATAATTACCACTCCATCATATATTCACCAATATTATCTCAACCACAGGTCATTCATATCCCTTGAACTTCAACATCATTGCCAACCTCATGAGCTATAACACACCACTATCACCATTCTGCAACACCTTCAATTCAAACAACAGTGGATATGTTCCTCCATAAGACTCTTGTTCTGCACTTGCACAATTCATTCAGCACTGTTTGTATCTACTCAGTTCAATAATAAGCTTTTACCTCTTATTGTTCTCCACTAACACCTTTATTATAATAACTACAACCAACACAAAACCAATCCTTCACAATCCCATATTCAAACAACCCGCACTCAGTTTATCTCAATCAACTTCAACACCAACAGTTCATAACACCCAAGTTACAACAAACTCAATTTATAATTCTTAACTTCATAATCAATTTCACACAATTAGAGAAACATCAAATAAGAAAACTAATTCAGTTTAACTTTTTCTCGCCTTCCAAACTTCAATCAATCTTAGCACCAATTATATCATCATCAACTAATATTCAAACACATGAACCCCAAAACTATGTTCCATCATGAACCCTAAATTCAATCACCATCATTGATTTCATCCTCTAAAACTTAGCTTCATATTAATACCACTCCAAATCTTTAGTTCACTCATTACCCATTTCAACTCATCATCCTAGAACGTCAATTTTATCTTCTAATCATTCTCTGAGTTCTTCTTATGAACCCTAGTTCTTAATTTGGGAAAAAGCAGAACTCTTTGATTATTTGATTCATCTTCAGAAAATCTTCATAACACCGAAGTAACAACCACCCCTTCCTTCAACATCTACCTAAAAATCATAAACAACATCAATTCTACTCAAACCCTAATTCAAATCTTACATCAGCATTCATTCCTTCTTCTCCCGAGATCAGTTAACATCAACATTACCACCAACAATCAATTCCTAATGTTTCCCCAAAGAGTACGTTTGGTACTAGCGGATTTGAGGGTGGAGTGGAGTTGGGGGAGGTAGTTGGAGGAGGTAGTTCGTTTTTACAGTGTTTTGCATCAAATTCTTACGGCTGATTCCGTTTCCCTATCAACTTCTTTTCCCTAGTTAGATGGAATTAGAGTCGACACCCCACACCATGAGATTTGGAACTCCACCCTTTCTTTTCCATCGTTTTCTCTTTCCTATCCCTTTTTCTCCCATCTTCCTGAAAAACTCCAACTGTGGTTAGATTTCTCATAAACTGAATCTGGTGGATCTAGCTATTTTTTCAAGATTTCATCATCAATTGTGGTTAGATTTCCATTGATGTTTCTCTCCAACAGTTGTATTGATCATCTATTGAAGGATTTACAAAACCCTCACTAGTACAATTATGGTCTTTGGTCACGGCTGACCTTGTCACGGCTGTATCTATAAACGGGACTAAAGCTTTGTTGGTCCCGGGTAAATGTATTTCCGGGACCATTTCACATTTCTTTGGCTACGGGTGCATTAGACGCGTGTCTAATGTACATTAATGGTGGGTTTGGATGTAGAATTTTAGAGGTGGAATTTATGGGTCCGGGGGATTTGGTAGAATTACGTTTCCCTCGGTATATTTGGTTGTCTGAATCCTTGGAATCACGTTTCCTACTGGAATTAGTTTTCCAGCAAATCCTCCATATGGAGTCCGACCCCTCCCCCTAAGATTTGCTGGAAAACTTAACATGAGATTTATGGACCCACTTTTTTTTAACCTTAAATCCCATATACATGCAATTTTAAGATTTGAGGGTAATGCCAAACGGTATAAAGGCTTTAAAACAAGAAATCCCTATAAATCCTAGGAATTTTAATTGAGTTACCAAACACACAGGGACTTTATATGAATTCGAGAATTTGAATTCTACAAACAAACCCACCATAACTGTAAATCAATCCACAATTTTAAACACGATCAAAAGTTAGAACCGCTTTGGTTCTTACTTCTTTCTTAACTTAACTTCTACACTCGCCTCCCACGATCTCCTACACCTCCGCCCACCTTCTCAAGTATTAGGGTAATCATTCCTATCTACTTCTTCGTCTCTATGTCATTCAATCCAAAATAAAAACCCTCTTATATCAAGACTGCCGATCCGATTTCATGTTCTTATGCGTAATCAATCGGAAGTTTCAATCGCCAGTCAATGTTTTGTCTCTCTAGTCTCTAGATCGAGATAGTTCGGGAATTTTTATTGTTAAAATTAGAGGTTTACGCAAAGAATCAACGCGTTTGTCTATTTCACGAAACCGATGTTCCATTAAGCTTGGGTTTTTCTGGTAAGATTATGAAGTCGTTAATTTTTGGACTTAAATCACTTAATAGAGGCAATAATTTGTGTTAATTAGTGGATTCTTTGTATGTTAGGGTTTTCTTATTTGAAATCATGGCACATTATTTTTTACAATTTTGATTGTGTTTGAATTTGAAATTAGGTACCCTAAAATAAGCATTGCTAGAGTGTGGGAGATCCATGCCTTTTCTCTTCATGTGAAAGGTAAGTTAGTTTTTTCCTCAATTTTTGAAGAGAACCACAATTTCTCTTTCACCCACCCAATTATGTGGAAGATGATGATTTATTTATCGATTTGGTTGTTTTCAGAATTATCAGGGATTGATATGTGTATTTTTAGTATAGTTATGTAAGAATGCTGATGTGAAATCCGAGGCACTTTGTCCTTGCTGTAATGAGATGTTCCATTGTCGTTATTACCATGATAGAGAAACAGTTAAGAACAAAAATCCATTCTTTTTATGTTCCAGATTTACAATTGCTATTATTCTGTTTGCCTGATATGAATACGTTTTTGTTTAATGTAGGGAAATTTATCCACCGTTTGGCCATCATGGTGCCGGCTTGATACTAATTTTGATTTGGTTCAGATAAGTGATCTCTGAAGTTGATAGTGAATCTTGCGTCTTTATTAGGACAATGATGGCCTGCCAATCAATGGATTCACTCTATTGTTAAAGCTCAAATCTGTGTTCAATCAGTGTATATCATGGGAGATGCAACTAAAGTCCATTCCTATAAATTGATTATTATCCTCAGTACAGAAGGATTACTAAATGTGGTCTGTGTAGATTGTGTTTGTGCCACCTCAGGTAACTTGTTACATTAATTATCACAATTCCTTGTTTTTATGTACATTGATGATTATATCCGTTGGAAGATACAATATATAAGAAAGTTGAGAAGTTTAGTAATTTGTGACATTTATTTGCCCAGTTATTGGGACATAAAAGTAAGCTAGGAAATTCATGCACTAAGTGGATTTCCTGGGCCAATCTCCTCCTTTATTAAGGGTATGTTCCTTCACGTTCATTTGAGATCTCCTTGGTATTTTGATTTTACAGTTGTTGAAATTGAATACTTACTGTCACGAAATTAAGTTAGGGAGAGTATGCTGGTTATAAGCTACTAAATTGATTCTCCTTTGCTTGTTCTGCTGCTGTAAATTTAACAGTATTGGGTGTGTATGATTTAATTAAAGGATCTTGAGTTTTTCCTTTTTGTCAATTTTTTGTGCGGTTGGATACAACTTCTTTAAGATCGGGGCGATTATATTCCTTCACACATAGTGGTTTAGATCCTTTTATTCCTAAAGCTATAAGACTGACTTCAAATATTTAACGAGCTTGTAATTTCCATTGGTCAGAAAAAAAAGGAGATTACACCGTTAAAAACTAATGATGAGTGTAGCAAGTTATTGTATGTTCTTCTAAGTGCTTTTTTGACTTGGGAAGGTAAATGAATGAATTAATGTTTACTTTTACTGCCAGGTTTTGGATATGTAAAGGCGAGCATATACCTCAAAGATTCAACTTCTGCCTTCTTTTTGTTCACTTGGTCTCGAGTTAAGTTACTGGTTTGATCTGTTCTATGTTCGTCTGTTACCTCCAATTGATTTAGGTTTGGAAGCCATAATTTACTCTTCATCTTTTCATCTATCTTTTAGCCTTTAGGGTTTGTCAATCTGCAATGGGGGTTAATTTGGAGCCTTATAATTAGCTGTAAAATGGTGTTTCAGTAATGATATTATCATATTTAATGCAAAGGTTTGGGTATTTCACTGTTTATTATTGGCAAACTACAAATGATCTTTCCGACTCCTATAGCCTCTGTGAGAAACGGAACTCCAGGAAAAGCCGCATTTGCTAAAAGCTCTGCCTGTAAGGAATGTACTGTTTCAGACAGGGGTCTTATTTTCTCTTCACTAATTATGCTAAGAATTGTGAGTTAGGTGACACCTGGAACGAACATCAGGTTTCAACTGAAGTTGCTTTGATATACGACATCAGGTGTTTCTACTTGGCAAAGTTTTATAGTTTGCTTTCTAGGGAGCAGAAGCAAATTCACTGTGCAGTCGTCTGCGACCATTCCCTTGCATAATGTACCGTCCAAAAAGCTTCAGGTTATTAACAAGGTTGATAAGGTAAATTTTCCACTCAAGCTGGATTTATGTTTTTAACTGAACTTATATGAAGAGAGTGGTTTGTTCATTATGCATCTCAACATTCTTACTGAGCTTCTTCATCGTATTTGACATGATTTTTTCCACTGGCCAATGGATTTATACATGGTAGATTCAAAATGGAACTGTAATCTGATGAATTTCTTGTAAGTTTAATGACGATAACGATTGCTAGCAGTGACTTACAAACTAGCGTATGCTCTCCCGGATGAAAGAGTATATTCAATGTTTGATGAATTACTACGCACTTGTGCAGTATAACATCTTGCATTGTAACTTGACTTGCACATTCTGTTTTATTGTTCTCTTGTTTGCAGCTAAGCGACATCCTAGTGGGAGAATGTGCAGCAGCTCTTGCAGGGTGACTGCACAGGATTCTTCAGTAGACAAGACCTCGAGGAGGCACGCAATAAGTGGTTGTCCTTCAGAAACTTCGTTGGAGGCCCCCCTTCCTATTCTTTTATGCGAGCGTGTTTACATATATTCTGATACTAACTAATTATATTGATATGTCCTTGTTATGAACTGTAATAAAATTTATATATATATCAAGATAATGTGAACTCTGTTGATTTTCAAGGATATTATCAGATTCAATAAAATGTTTAGTGATTTCATTAAGATTATTTGTTACTGTGGCTCAAAACGGTACCCAACAAAGTATTATATGTTTGATGGGTTGGACAACGTGAATTATGGGATACATGACCAACACACAAAGTTCGTCACGGTATTAGTATGGAATTCGTGGCCATTGAACAAATTTTGTCACGGTGTACTTCAGCATTCCGAGACTAATGAGAAAACTTGTCACGACAGCCCATAAAAACCCGTGACAATTGAAGTTTTGGTCACGGTAATTTAAAGAATTAGCCCCGAAATGTACCGTGACCAAATGGTGCACTTTTGGCCTCGCAGGCTTTAGTCACGGTTTTTCAGAAATGAAATACCGAGACAATAGAGCTATGGACACGGTGCATTACCGTGACTAAAAGACATTTTTGTACTAGTGCCTAGATTTTTTTCTGAACCCAAATTAGTCAGGATTAGAGTATAGATGCAGATTTACAAAACTCTAGATTTCAAGGTCAATTTGATCTTTCACTTTTTATCTGAAGAAACATTAATCATATCTAGTTGTTTAAGATTTGTTGATGATTTTTTCTTTAGATTTTACTTCTCTATTCATACTAAATTTGATGTTCACTTGTTTTTCTTGTAGAAGTATGAATCTATAAACGAAATTATTTCTTTATCTCTTGATCATATCGATCTTTTTTTTGTTGTCTGTTTTTTTTTCTTTTGTTGATATTCACATGAATTGATGAAGTTATGAACAGGAGATAGTTGGAATTCTATGGCATATGCCAAATACCGGACTTGGACTGGAGATAGTTCGAACCACCTGGAAATCAAATTCTAGGTACTTGGAATTACCTAGGTAGTTGAATTCTAGTAGTGCCAAACGGACCCTAAGTTTCTCTTCGATTTCGACCTCAGATTCATCTCACAAAAATTCCGTAGGCGATGAGCAGAAATAGAAGAAGTAGAAGAAAGAAGAATGAAGAAAAAGCAGAGAATAAACTGAGTTTATCTTCTCGGTTTGGTTAGATAAGACCAACAAAAATGATAAAGGCACCTATCACTTGGATATGAGAAGCCAGGTCGGTCCACCGCAAAAAGTCTATTTTTCCTTTCTAACTATCCAGATGATTTCTTCTTCGTCAGATATCCGAGTGACACGTTCGAGTAGTCCATTTCGTATAACTTTCCGAGATCTAACTAGTGGTATTAGTTTCAAATCTAGATCGTTTTTATTAGATTAATTTCTATTAATTAA
Organism: Papaver armeniacum; assembly: GCA_023531295.1. Lineage (NCBI taxonomy): Eukaryota > Viridiplantae > Streptophyta > Magnoliopsida > Ranunculales > Papaveraceae > Papaver > Papaver armeniacum. The sequence continues at coordinate 698,781 of JAJJWW010011587.1, read as the reverse complement.
AAACAAAATTAACTAATCGAGTCCTTAGCGGCTAAATCATCTCTTGTTCATCTCTAGATCAACTCTTGACCGGTCTAATAGCGTTGACGATCTTGAGGGTCCTTACAACAAAGGTAGTTGGACCTGGCTTCAAAAAATCCCAAGGTGAAGTATTTTGAGTCGCTAAACCTAAAAAGGTTTAAAGGAGAGGACCTCTCTAGTTTACAAATATGACACACAAGAATAGTGTCAGGGATTCAAAGATCCCAGTTGCTTGAGGTTCTCCTTATATAAACTTTCAAGATCAAGGTTTCTTTAGTTTTAAGATAAGTTAGTTTTGGAACCAAGCAATCAACAATCACCGTTAGAAGAAAAACTTGACTTCAGATTAGCATAAAAAAAATACACTCTGGTTAGTATTAACCATAACCTAACTGTGTACAATGACTTGTTCATGAACGGTTAGCCGAAACTAGCCAATCAAACGATAAGCTTAACCATTTTCATATAACACTTCAAAACTTTAACATTGAGTCACAGATGTGATCAAACATGTCTAGAGTGTTTTTTAGATAGTTGTTCAAATGCCGATTATCTCATAGAAATAATTCTGATCCATCTGAAAATATTCGACAGGGTAAGTACGTGTACTATACCTTTTTGTGAGTATTTTTGTCCTGGTACGTGTACCGGTTATGTATACTCTTAAAATAAAAACAGGTTCAGGAATCCACAGATCTTTTATGGTTTGCATATTGGGTATGCGTAACTTTTCGGTTTAGAAATCAATAAATTTTTTCAGGTTTGCATACTAGGTATGCATACCTTCCTGGTTCACGGGTGAACAGAGTTCTTATGGTATGTATACTGGGTAAACGTACCCAAAATTTGTTTCCGAATTATAGCTACGCCTCTATGTGTACCGGGTACATGTACCGCTTCCTCATCGATAATGGGTTCTCCCAAAGATGTGAACTAGTATGCATACTGTCTTGCATCCATATTTACAATAGTTCTATATCTCTCTAATAATCGATTCGAAACATTCCTGAATAACATCAATGACACATATCACTGTTCCAGGTTATTTTCAAATTATTAAATCTTGAATCATAATTAGGTCATAAACAATAAACTATTCCTAACCAAATTCATCAAGTATGAGCTTAGCATATTTCCAGAACGATTATCAAGATAAACTTGACTCGAAATTTTTGTTATGCATGTAATATCTAAACTAGTCATGCGACAATGTATTATAGATAGAAAGGTGAAAACTTGAGAAATAGGTGGTTCAGTCTTCACTTACCTTTTGTTGATGAAGTTCTCCAAAAGCTTCGGTTGATCTTTGCCTTCGAATCAGAAACGCAGTGACGTCTGGTACTCAACTATGTACACACTTCTATCCTAATCCGAGACTTGACTAAATGTAGACTAGAAATCAAGATATAGTTTTGATCAACTAAATTTGAAAATAAGCTTGAGATAGCAACACTTGTGAGTTCGACCGAGCAATGCTCTAACAATTCCTAAATATCGAAAAGCCAAAAGTAAGATAACTGCCAAAAGTTATTTGAAGCAACTAACGTCTTCGAGGTCCACATGGAATTTCTTTGCTTCTTTGATCACGCTTCTCTACTAACTTACTCACTACATACTCTATCTCGACAGGAACCACGGCCATGGAAAATTCAAACATAAAAGGCTTTTCTTTACTTCTTGACTTGTCATAAGTATTCCTTTTTGGAGGAGCCGAAGTACTTTTACTTTTGGTATCCAAACACCCTCTTAGATTGTCAAAGTACCCAGCTCCAACAATCTAATGCTAAAACATAGTCAAAATCTCAAGAATGGTATATGTTAAAACGGGTTAGCCATTATATGTTGTGAATGAGGTTTATTAATGTGACAACAGTTTTATTGTTTACTCTTCTCCGTCCCATATATATATATATATATATATATATGCGGGAAGTTGAATTTCCTTAGAATGAGAAAGTTTTTGGTTTTTATAAATTTTCCTAAGATTACCTGATTTACCCTCATCAATTCCAATGCATTTACGTAATAAATATGAAAAATATCAATATATTAAGAGTTTCCATCCCACTAAAGTATTGGAAAAGCGTAATCATGCTTGGGAACTATATTAAAGGCATTAACTAAGTTTGTTAACATCATACTCTTTAATAAAATGTATGTATGGAAGAAACTACCCCTGTCCGGATTTAGTTGATAAAATTGTATTTTTCACTGATATTAAGAAATAGATAGAGAATAATTTTTTTCCACAAATATCCTTAACTATAATTAATTATTTGGATAATACTCCTTAGTTCCTAGACACCGATTACTATGTAGGGACAAATAAGAAAAAAATAGGGGGAAATATCAATTTTATCAAGTAAATTTGGACAAGATGAAAACCCAATTTTATCAACTAAACCCGGACGACGAGAGTATATTGGAATTGGTTTTCTGTCTATCTATGGGGACTACAAATTTTCACTTCTCCGCCTTTATACTGGGGACGGAGGAAGTAATTTTTATTACAAGTGGCAGTCAAGTTTGCCACTCGGATTTAGGACATGCTGCCCTAGGGGTGTACATCGGGCCGGGCAAGCCAACCCAAGCCCGATTATAACATAGGCCGGGCCAGACGGGCTTGTAGTCCTTACTACCCATTAATTTTAACAGGCCAGGCCGGGCCGGGCAATAACAAAAATTTAAAGCCCATGTCCCGTCCATACCCATTAAACAATACGGGCCAGGCCAGGTCGGGTCGGGCAGGCCTTGGGCCCAAGAGATAATTCAAAAATTTTAAGTATATAGGGTTGTTTTTTTGGCATGATGAATGCTGATATATCTGTAACTCATTCAAGTAATAGTTCAAGCAATCTATATTCATTAATTTTAAATGTAATTCAAAATATTTTCTAACCCTAATAAGTTGTCCAAATATGAAATTTAAGTTCTTGAGAAATCCATCACACTAATAGAAAACTTTATTTCAGGTTATCGTCAGTCAGACAAACCGGGTAACTAAACAGGCTACCGGACAGGCTAACATGCCAGACTCCCATATTTGAACAAAAACCCGGGTCCGCCCATTTATAATTATTGGGCAGGCCGGGCTAGCCCATGACAGGCTGTCGGGCGCCCATGGGCTCCTCCGGACCCGGGCGGTACATGGCAGGCCGCATGTTTCCGGGCATTCTGTACACCCCTATGCTGCCCTGTTGAGACAGTGCTCCATTTATATGAAGTTAATCCTCAACTTTCGTTCAACAGAAAAGGAAAATATTTTTGAATGAGACCATTAGAGTTGATCGACCAGTAGTGCAGAACATGATTCTCTATTATCTTCATATCATGACCTTTTTGATTCCATATGTAATCACTTTATTTAGCTGCATTTTAACCGACTGGTCTTGGTACGGCCACCATATATCTATATATATATATATATAGATGTAGATATAGATTGAGTAAAAACTCACCACAAAAAATCACTTGCGGTATAGCAGCTAGATCCTAAAATCCGTTTAGAGAAAATGAATTCTAATGAGTTTAACATCCGTTTCGTTAGTGATATAATATCACCAGTACTAGAGGAAGGACGCATACAAGAATGGTGGGGAACATTTACAGAAAGGGTAAGAGAAATGTATGCAACTGTCAAACAATTTCTCTTCGAGGTGTTGTGTGTTTGAAAATGATTTACTCAATAGTATCCATCATTGTGGAAGTGCATATTATTGCTTCCAACTTGTATCCATTTTCGTGACATGTCTCATCCACTGGGTTGTGGATGTAACAACGGCTCGAGCAATTATTGTTAAGTTATCTCTATATTCAGTACTCATGTCTCTTCCACAATGATGTTTTACTAGCATGGAATTTTAGATCCATAAAATAATATAGTGATAAAATTATGTCTTTTCTTTTCTCAGTTTCTCCCAGTTCAGAAGAAAAAAAAAAACACAAAAATGTATTTTTTGTGGCTTTTGTTCGACTGTTTGTCATCACTTAGCACAAAAATATAGTAACAAGTAGCCAATTTTATGCCAATTTTTCTTGCAATTATTGAAAAGCAGTAAACAAAGAGGATTTTGAGGTGTTTAAGCGGCAACGCCGGTGTTGGTTTGGTGATCGACAAACACACTGGTGATTCAAGATATGTTGTCGAGGGTATATAGATTCTAATTGTGCAGATGATTTTGATTAAAAAAAAAAAAGATCTTAATAGGACATACATTCACTTTATGTAGTAGACTGCTAGTTGGAGGGCGATTTTGCAGGGAAAAATTGCATTGGGCTGTAGAAGTAACAAAAGAAGACATATAGCTGATGGGCTTACATGATGATATGGATTTTAAGAAAGAGAGTGCGACTTTGTATTGTGATTGTAGAAGTGTCATTCACTTAACTAAGAACTAAATCAGGACTAGACTATAGATGTGAATGACACTTCTACAATCACACTATAGTCTAGTCCTGATTTAGGAAAGACAAATCAGGACTAGACTATAGATGTGCCAAAACTAGAACTTAAAAAATCAAAATATACCCCTTAGGGATATTTGTGAAGACCCAGAAAAGGATGGGTATTTATTCAATTTCCACAATCTCAAAAAAGCCAAAATGCAGCTTTATAGAGTATATTTAAAGTTAGTCGAGCAAACAATGTTAAGTGAGCTGAAAATTTCTAAATTGGCCACTTGATTGAATAAAAGGCACAAAAGAGCCGCAAGTTTGCTCGCCTAATACTTGAGTTGGGTTCCATATTGCATGACCAATCTGCGAATCTAGTGTAGCTCTCATTCTAATTCAGTGTTATCTGAACCTTGCGGAAGGTTGAACACACTTGAACTTCACACGGCTCACCAACTTGATCTTTCTGCGGTCTGAACAGAAGAGGCGTCGATGGATTAGGAATTGTACAAACTTGTGTATATATAATATTTACACTTGACAATCAGAACACTTGAATATTTAACTTGTACGCCAGACATATTTGCATCATTTGGGATCGATGTGTTATTGAGTAAGTGATCCTTCATCTATATAAGACTTCTCAACTTTCATTCCACAGAAATTAATGGGAAGTTATAGCGACATCAATTCTTGAATGAGACCGATTAGAGTTGATCGACCAATACTGATGCTGAACAGAATGAATTTAAGGGGTTCAGTCTAGCCATTGTAATGGGGAGCTAGGACAGTTTCTTCGTAATTTAGATTGTGATCTTTTTTGTTTTTGGGTTTCCTGTTTCGACTCTTGTCAAGCAGCTGGGTCTGTAAGCTCTTTGAGCTCTTTCTTGCTTACTTCTGGTAAACCTTTTATAACATCTCCAAGTTTGACGATTAAAAAAAAAAAGAAAAAAACTGATGCTGAACAGAATTTGGCGTTTATTGGCATCCCTTGGCTAATTGGCCTTGCTATCAGAATGATTGATGCCACTTAGTTCTCAAATATTCATTCTCATAATAGTGACATGCAAAATAACAGAGCATTCTCATAAGTTTTCCTTTTTGGAGAAGCCGAAGTACTTTTACTTTTGGTAGCTGAACACTTTAGATTTGTTAAAGTACCGAGCTCCAACAATCTAATGCTAAAACATAGCCAAAATTTTAAGAATTTTATATATTAAAACAGGTTAGCCATCATATGTTGTGATTAATGAAGATGAGGACAATAAGGTTTATTAATACGACAACAGTTTTATTATTTACTCCCTCCGTCCCATATATATATAGGCCGCGAAGTGAAATTTTCGTAGAATGAGAAAGTTTTTAATTTTTATAAATTTTTCTAAGGTTACCTGATTTACCCTCATCATTTCAATATATTTATCTAAGAAATATGGAAAATTTCAATATATTAAGAGTTTCAACCCCGAAGTATTGGAAAAATGTAATTAGTCTTGAGAATTACTAAAGGCATTAACTAAGCTTGTTAGGAGTACGTATGGAAGAAACCATATTAGAATTGGTTGTCTGGCTATCTACATGAACTAAAGATTTTCACTTATCCCCTTTATACCGGGGAAGGAGGGAGTAATTTTTATTACAAGTGGCAGTCATGTTTGAACTCGGATTTGGGACATGCTGCCCTGTTGAGACAGTGCTCCATTTATATGAAGTTAATCCTCAACCCTCATTCAACAGAAAAGGAAAATATTTTTGAATGAGACCATTAGAGTTGATCGACCAGTAGTACAGAACATGATTCTCTATTATCTTCATGTCATGACATTTTTGATCTCATATGTAATCACTTTATTTAGCTGCATTTTAACCCACTGGTCTTGGTACCGCCACTATATATATATCTCGGATAAAAAATCACCACAAAACTCACTGGAAATATAGCAGCTAGATCCTAATATTTGTTTAGAGAGTATGAATTCTAATGAGGTTAACATCGGTTTCTTTAGTGACTCAATATCACCAGTACTAGAGGAAGGACGTATACAAGAATGGTGGGGAACATTTACAGAAATGGTAAGAGAAATGTATGCAACTGTCAAACAATTTTGCTCTTCAGGGTGTTTTTTCTTTGAAAATGATTTACTTAATAGTTGAAAGATTATGCAAAGTGCATATTATTGCTTCCAACTTGTATCCATTTTCGTGACATGTGGAGGTAGCAACGGCTCGAGCAATCATTGTTAAGTTATCTCTATGTTCAGTACTCGTGTTTCTTCCACAACGACGTTGTAATTGTGCTAGCATGGAATTTTGAATCCATAAAATAATATAATGATAAAAATACACCTTTTCTCTTTTTCTCTTTTCCCTTTCTCAGGGTGGTATAATCTTTTTGTAGTTCCCTTTCCTAAATCATTGTGATTTTCCTTTACTTCAATAAAAAAAAAGCACAAAATTGTATTTTTGTGGTTTATTGTAGACGTATGAATGGATCTTGAGATCGATAGGAGTGTTTGACTGATTGTCATCACTTAGCATAGTACGGTAACAAAATAAACAATTTTAGGTGAAATTAATCACAACTTAAGCTATGTTGGTATAGACGGTGAAGTTTAATATCTCAGAGTGTACTAATTTTTGATGGAAATATTTATTTATTTTTTTGGTCGGCAAAGAAAGAAGATAAATTAAAAGAATGAAAGATCGCTAAATCGAAGATTGCTGCTCACGCTTTGCTACTTGTTGCTACTTTAGATTCATGGCCTAAATGTAGGAGTAGAATCTCGCAGAATAAATGTCCCAAACAAGATTTAACCAAAAATGTTTGCGAAGACCGACTCACTGCAGACTATTTGAGGAATGACGTAGCGGTGACGCCGCCTAATCACGAGGAAAGTGTGAAGACTTGCGAGATTGAAGAACACGTATGACGAAAACCTTTGTAAGCTTGCAAGAATGACGCAGGCCAGATCCGAAAATAAAGGTTGGCTTAGCTGTCATCCACTATGTAATATCCTATATAAAGGACCAAGTAGACTTGAGAGAGGGAGAGATCTTTGGAGAGAAAGTAAAAAGCAAATAGGAGAGAGAAAGTCAAGAATAATTCTTATTTCCTTGTATTCTTATCATTCTTGTAATATTCATAAAAGAAGTAAATAAAGATTTGGGGATTGTTCTTGATATTTGGGCAAATAATTGTGTAAATTCATTAGGGTGTATTGCAGGAAAACCTGCACTCACATATTGGCGCTAGAAACAGAGACAATTGTTATTGTGATTTGAAAAAGTTTGGAATAAATAGTGAAGAGTTTGTGTGATTTTTAACAGATTATTAAAATGGAAAAGATGGTAAGACGAACAAATGTTTAGGAACAACCAGAAACAATTAGGAGGAGTTGAAGAATCGTTGGAAGAAGGAGAGGTGAAATGGGAGCAAGAAATAATGGAGGAGAACGAGTTCAACCACCAATTCAACGTACACCGGTACAAGACGGAATCATTGATTATGATAAAGTCAGTGTACACACTTGGCAGACGGACTCAACAGAGGAAGTAGAAGAAACACAACAATTGAGACGAATAGAGAGGGACAGAGAAGTAGAAGAATGAACAATTCATGGAGAGCAGGAGAATGAAACTTTAGAGGCATTAAGACTAAGTTTGTTCGAAGAAATGAGATTAGAAACAGAAGAACGTGCGAATTTAACACGATAAAACCATGAATTAAGGATGGAAAATATAAGGTTACAAAATACCAGGTCGAGAAGTACTACAAGATCAAATTCAAGATCAGTTAGAGGAGAAGCGAGACGAGATTCGCCTATGAGGGTGTTGATGGTGGTTTTTAGACAAGGGGTAAAATCGTAAAACCCCATGACCTAGTGTTACCCGCAACACATTAAATAAGAGCATTTAACTCAGGTGTAAATAATTAATAGGGGTATTTTTTCAAAATACCAGATTAGGTTTTCAAATACGGAACCCTAATTCCAAAACAAGCCGCATACTGCGCACCATGGCAACCATGCCAAAACAAGCCGCATACTGCGCACCATGGCAACCATGCCAAACCAAGCCGCACTCTGCGCACCATGGCAACCATGCTAAAACAAGCCGCATATTGCGCACCATGGCAACCATGCCAAACCAAGCCGCATATCGCACCATGGCAACCATGCCAAACCAAGCCGCACTCGCGCACCATGGCAACCATGCTAAAACAAGCCGCATATCATGCACCATGGCAACCATGCCAAAACAAGCCGCACTCGCGCACCATGGCAACCATGCCAAAACAAGCCGCATATCGCGCACCATGGCAACCATGCCAAAACAAGCCGCATATCATGCACCATGGCAACCATGCCAAACCAAGCCGCATCAAGCGCACCATGGCAACCATGCCAAAACAAGCCGCATCATCGCGCACCATGGCAACCATGCCAAAACAAGCCGCATCATCGCGCACCATGGCAACCATGCCAAACCAAGCCGCACTGCGCACCATGGCAACCATGCCAAAACAAGCCGCATATCGCACCATGGCAATCATGCCAAACCAAGCCGCACTCTGCGCACCATGGCAACCATGCCAAACCAAGCCGTACCCTGCGCACCATGGCAACAACGCCAAATTCCAAGCCGCTATGCCTTTGGCCCACGCCAAACATAGCGCCCTAGGCTTGCAAGACTTGCAACTAGGTCAACATGGCCGCACGTGCCATTGGCACATGCCAACACGTGCCGCAAGCCATATTTCTAAGCCGCTATGCCTTGGGCCCACGCCAAACATAGCGCCCTAGGCTTGCAAGACTTGCAACTAGGTCAACATGGCCGCACGTGCCATTGGCACATGCCAACACGTGCCGCAAGCCATATTTCTAAGCCGCTATGCCTTTGGCCCATGCCAAACATAGCGCCCTAGGCTTGCAAGACTTGCAACTAGGTCAACATGGCCGCACGTGCCATTGGCACATGCCAACACGTGCCGCAAGCCATATTTCTAAGCCGCTATGCCTTTGGCCCACGCCAAACATAGCGCCCTAGGCTTGCAAAACTTGCAACTAGGTCAACATAGCCGCACGTGCCATTGGCACATGCCAACACGTGCCGCAAGCCATATTTCTAAGCCGCTATGCCTTGGGCCCACGCCAAACATAGCGCCCTAGGTTTTGCAAGACTTGCAACTAGGTCAACATGGCCGCATGTGCCATTGGCACATGCCAACACATGCCGCAAGCCATATTTCCAAGCCGCACCACTGCGCACCATGGCAACAACGCCAAATTCCAAGCCGCTATGCCTTGAGCCCACGCCCAACATAGCGCCCTAGGTTTGCAAGACTTGCAACTAGGTAAACATGGCCGTACGCGCCATTGGCACATGCCAACATGCTCGCTAGCTAGTTTCCCTATCAAGGTCACGGCCCTAACGGCCATGCGGGCCATTGGCACATGCCAACATGCTCGCTAGCTAGTTTCCTAGCAAAATCACGGCCCTAACGGCCCACGCATGCCATTGGCACATGCCAACATGCTCGCTAGCTAGTTTCCCTATCAAGGTCACGGCCCTAACGGCCATGCATGCCATTGGCACATGCCAACATGCTCGCTAGCTAGTTTCCCTAGTGAAATCACGGCCCTAACGGCCATGCATGCCATTGGCACATGCCAACATGCTCGCTAGCTAGTTTCCCTAGCAAAATCACGGCCCTAACGGCCACGCATGCCATTGGCACATGCCAACATGCTCGCTTGCTAGTTTCCCTATCAAGGTCGGGGCCCTAATGGCCACGCATGCCATTGGCACATGCCGCATAGTTACACACGCCGGTAGCCTAACTCGCAAACCGTGCAACCTACCACCAAGGCATTCCGCACATGCCATTGGCACATGCCAAACACACACGCTGATAGCCTAACTTGCAAACCGTGTAACCTACCACCAAGGCATTCCGCACATGCCATCGGCACATGCCAGCACACACGCTGGTAGCGCAACTTGTAAACCGTGCAAACTACCACCAGGCATTCCGCACATGCCAATGGCATATGCCACACGCGCCACTAGCAGCGCCACTTGCACTCAAGATGCAACCAACACTCGAGACATCAACACAAACCGGGGATGCTTCTTTAGGGTTTTGGTTTGGCGGTCACAAAGATGCGGCGTACACTACGCTCACATTAAGAAAGCGTGAAAAGGAATAAAGCGGTCAAATAAAAGAGGAAATAATGGTGAAAACGTTTTCGCCCATTAAACCATGCGGTTACCACCTCCTCCCATTATTTCACCCTTTACTCTCTTCCTTCATGAGGCCAGGGTACGTTTCAATCTCGACTTGTATAAATAGGTCTTACCTATTTCCACCGGACAACAAGTCTCGGTCAGAGAAATATACTACACTTACACTCTCGGAAGGCAACTTTGCAAGCTCTCTCAAAAGCTTCCATCTCTTGCAAGCTTCCTAAGCTTTCACTTTCTGATACAAGTCGAGATACTACTCTCCTCAACACCTTTCTTTGCTTCCCTCCCCAAATCAACCCTTCTCCTCCACTTTGTGACCGAAGCAAGTCTGAAACGGCCATTTCTTGGTTTAGGCCGGACTTGTACAGATCGATCTCTCGAACCTATAAAGTGCTCACGTGCGACATTTGTTTAGGGTTTGAATCAGTTTCTCACTCACTCACCGAAATTACCAAAATCAGCAGAAACGATTTTCACCCATAAACAATTGGCGACCACGGCGGGAGGATTAATCTATCGGCTACAATATCAACTCCAACTCCTGATTTCGTTTCCCGAACGTCAAATCCCTACATGGTGGAACTCAGATCTGGAGCGGCTGCAGAGAACATCAATGCAGAACGCATTCCTGATGTTGGCGTCTCCCCCCATAACATTGTTACTTCACCAAACCGACAACAAAGAACATCGAATGCACTCCTTCAAGTGTAACACCGCCTATCACTGTGTCTGAGAGCCGCCTCCTCTAGCGTCTCCGCACAACCCTCTAATCACGGCAACGAGAATATCACTTCAGTGTCACGCCCCCGATCACCAGGGCTAGGGCCGCCGCCGCGACCCCGAATGCTTCTTCCAAAGATGGCGCCTCCGACAACTAAGGCTCCAATTACCCCGCCGACGGGACGAGAGACCGGAGGGACTAGAGGAAGTCGCCCTTACGTTACCATCGCCGATTTGATGGAACGACAGAGAGACGCCTCGCGAGCCCACAGGACATGGTTTCAACACAAAAGGAGGTGCTCACCTTTCTCAAAACCTCCGACAGAGCGACTACCCCGTGAGTCGCATCCTCCGTAGACGCCTAGAAATATCTCCAACAACCCCGACGCCGGCACCTCGGCAGGCACGCCTCACGGATGAAGAAACTCGCACTAGAGTCCCGTTGGAGAGAAATCAACCACCAAATTTCGTCACGAGGGAGGATTTGGAACAACTCCTACGTGACCGAATCAAGCATGATGAGTTCGATGTACATCATCACCAACCCCCTTACCCGTCCGAAATACAGAGAATCCCTCTCCCAAGGGGGTACTCTTCCCCTCAATTTACCTTGTATGATGGTACCGGGAATGCACGCGAACATGTTTCTCGTTTCCTGGAATCCTTGGGTGAATATGAATATAATCACGTTCTTCGTTTAAGGGAATTTTCAAAATCACTTACCGAAAGGGCGTATACATGGTACAACAAAGATCCCACCGAACAAAGCATTCCCAACCTGGAGTAGCATGGTCACCGTGTGTTTACAGAAGTATTTCTTCGTGTCCGAACAAGTTACCTTTTTAGACCTCGGGAGAATGTACCGGTGGGATAACGAACATCCGAATGATTTCGTCAAAAGGTTCGTGGTTCAAGCACTCGACTGCCACGCCCCAAACGTGACCGAGCAACAATTGGTAAACGCGTGCATCAATGGTATGGTCCCGATCTACCGCGCCTCGCTAGAAAACTTGCGTTTCCAAACATTCTCCGAACTCCATGAGGCCGCCAACGATCTGCAACAACGGCACCAAAGATTACTTTGAAAGGACTAGGCCAACTCGAATCAAGACGTACGCGAAACTCGCGGGAGTAGGCGCCTCATCAGCAAACAATTTAATGCCGGCTCATCCTCCGTGAACATAGTGAACGAAAGAGGAAAAAGGAAAGCCGCAACTACGAGCCACCACCAAACGTGAAGCGCCAACGGGAGCCCTCGCAACGGAAGATCGCCACTAAAACTCTTGTGCAACATCGTGGGACCGAGGGAAATGTCCTTGATTTCCCATTCCCCATCGAGGAGGTGATTGACCTCCTAGAAGCCTGGGTTCAAGATGATGTCATCGGCCGCCACCGCCTAGACGCCCACCAACCGAGGCCGAGATGGCAAATCCCAAATACTGCCATTACCACAGGTTCGTTCACCACCCGACTAGCGATTGCAATGATTAAAGCATATTTTCAAGGAAATGATAGAAGGTGAGAACTCCAGCTAGGAGACGAAAGAGTGCATCGAGACCCACTCCCAATAAGAAACTGCGGTTCCTCTGGGGACTCCGTGCATGAGACCGTGCAATCCATGATGAGACATATATGCGAAATTCTCTATCTCCCCAAGGTTCAGCGCCAAGATATTTTCGCAGCTCTCAATCGTGTTGTATCCGGCAAACGTCTTTTTCTCCCCTCGGAATCCACGCCAAGGGCCCAAGCTTCCCAAACAAGCGAAGTGGAGAATCGGGGACTGCTGACCACGTCCGTTTAAGAGGTAATCGAACTTGACGACACGCTCATCGACACGACCTCGACCACAACATCATCACTTTCAAGACACTAAAGGCAGCGGATTTACAAAGCAAGACGCTACCTATTTCCCCGTCTGTGATTAAGAGCTTGAGAGGAGAGGCTTTGAACGCGCATGGCTACATCAACCTAGAGATCGAGATAGGAGACGCTATAACGCACGCAAGTTCCACATCGTCAAAGAACTAGATCATGACATGATTTTGGGACGCTTATGGGCACTCGACAACAAGGCAAAATCAAGGCGTACACCCTCTCCGCCGACATCCCCGCCAGAAGGGATTCCCAAAGAAATCGTCTCACGGGTTATCACATCAACGAGCTATTGAAGGAACCCAAGCGTCCGAAGAGGACCCGTTGGCGCTAGCCCATGATTTTCAAATGCCGAGTAAGTCCGACCGAGCAACCTTTTCTCGCAACCGACCTTTTCTTTCCCCATTCTGTCATGGGGACTCCTAAGCGCAACAACCGGCACGAACGCTGTCAAAAAATGTGAATGGGGAGCTGACCATTCGAACACTTTGCAAGAAGCTTGGAAGCTTCCGCGAAACCAACGAAGCCAAGGCTCAAATGGTTACACGACGTCCGAACCCGTTTTCAATCGGAGATATAGTGATTAAGGAAAGCTCGTTTCAAGTTGGGAGGATGACAAAGAAAGATGGATTTGCCCGAGGAAGGTGAAGGCGAGCTATACTCGGTCGCGGATACCCTTTTGGGAGGATATTGCAAGCTCATCAATACCGACACACCCGAAGGCGTGATAGTTCACTCGCGATGGCTCAAGGAATCCAATCCCTAAAATGTCAGTATTTCCCAATCACTCCCCTTTTTCAAGTACTTCCTTTGAATCATTCCTCTTAATAGTTGTACTTCCCCAGGATGAATACACCGTTTGTATTTTTTTTTTTCCCGGAGATCTACCCTTTTGTCAAAAAAATAAAATAAAATAAATATATCTCTTCCCGAGCGAATCCTTCGGATATCGAGAAATATATCGAAGAACCCGAAAAACCATTGCAGAGCCATCATACCACAACCCCTTTCGAAAATATATATATATGAAGCAAAAGGTTTACTGATGAAGAAGAAGGGAAAGATGTGTTTACAAAAAAAAAAAGAAGGGAAAAACATCAGGGAACTAAACAACTAACAGAAAAAACAAAAGGAGGAACTAGCCCTCGAAGGACGGAGCGCAAGTCTCTTCGGGCAAAGCTATCTTCAAGCATTTCCCACAGAATCCTTCGGGCAACAAAGGTTCCACTCAGCGGCTTTAGCAAAAGCAACCTTACATCCCATCCCGAAGCGGACCACAAAGCAAGCAGCAGTGTCCTCCCCGACAACTATTCCAGCATACGCCACCATGACGCCTCCGGTATCGTCAATAACACCTTTGGCATCAACTTCAAAGGTTGTCTCGCTCCTATCATACGCTCTTTCGAAAGTTTTCTCATTGACGCTCAAGAAAGTTTGTTGATTCATCCACATCAAAATCGAGAACCATGGCGTTCTCCTCCGCGTCCCACCGAACCCAAGGGGGTCCGAACATGCACTGTTCTTCGTGGGGATAGATGGGAGGGAGGTCCTTAATAATTTCATTAGCTTCATGGAACAAAGATTCAACCCCGACCGATACCTCCTCAAGAGAAGAAGATCGATCTCCGCCGATTCTGAAGTCCTTTCCCAAAAGGTTAAAGGCACGGCCGTCTCTGGAAGATCCCATCATACACTGCAAGAAATGGAAAGATGATCAAATTCCATCCTGTCTACACGCATACAAAAAGAGGATGGCAAAAAAAAAAAAAGGAAGAAGAAGAAAACGCACCGGCAAAGCAAAGGAAAAGGGGAATCAACAAGAAGAACCCTTTTCTCAAACGAGGAGACGATGCTATTATTTTTTGGATATGAATGCGGAACCTTAAAGAGGGAAAGGAAGCAATGATAGACATAACGCTTCCAGATTTTAGCATGAATAATGCCCTAATTGAAGCCGCACGTGAAGGAAAGCAAGATAAGGAAACTTTGCTATCTAAGAAACTCCCTCCTTGTTTACATCGGTCTCACCAGCTAGCACACTCGGTTAGCCAAAGACACGCCATCGCCCAAGTCACGCCCGCAAGCATGGTTTCCAAGATTGGACCGGCCCCACCAATTGCGACTTCCCAATGCCGCCCAAGTCATGCCTCGCAAGCATGGTTTCCAAGATTGACCGGCCCCACCAATTGCGCCGACCTCCCAATGCCGCCTAAGTCACACCCGCAAGCACGAACGGCTTCTACACTTCGCGCCGGTCCCACTAGCTAGCCCACTCGCCTTCCCAACTCACGCCAACTTCCCAACGTCGCCTAAGCTGCATCGGCCCACCAATTGTGCCACCTCGACTTGTGCAAAACGACCGAGGCAAGGATTCCAAATCCTATTTATAAAAGGTCGACGAGCCTCTTTTCAATTTTCTTTACGGTTTGTTGTTAATAGTTTGTCACCATCTTATGCTTACCTCGAACAAAGCCCCTGCTCCGAGCTAAGGGGACTTAATGTTGATGGTGGTTTTTAGACAAGGGGTAAAATCGAAAACCCCATGACCTAGTGTTACCCGCAACACATTAAATAAGAGCATTTAACTCAGTGTAAATAATTAATAGGGGTATTTTTTCAAAATACCAGATTAGGGTTTTCAAATACGTAACCCTAATTCCAAAACAAGCCGCATATCACGCACCATGGCAACCATGCCAATCCAAGCCGCACTCTCGCGCACCATGGCAACCATGCCAAAACAAGCCGCATACCGCGCACCATGGCAACAATGCCAAAACAAGCCGCATACCGCGCACCATGGAAACCATGCCAAACCAAGCCGCACTCAGCACCATGGCAACCATGCCAAAACAAGCCGCATACATCGCGCACCATGGCAACCATGCCAAAACAAGCCGCATATCGCGCACCATGGCAACCATGCCAAAACAAGCCGCATATCACGCACCATGGCAACCATGCCAAACCAAGCCGCATACTGCGCACCATGGCAACCATGCCAAACCAAGCCGCACTCGCGCACCATGGCAACCATGCCAAAATAAGCCGCATACTGCGCACCATGGCAACCATGCCAAAACAAGCCGCATACTGCGCACCATGGCAACCATGCCAAACCAAGCCGCACTCTGCGCACCATGGCAACCATGCCAAAACAAGCCGCATACTGAGCACCATGGCAATCATGCCAAACTGGGCCGCACTCTCGCGCACCATGGCAACCATGCCAAACCAAGCCGCACCCGCGCACCATGGCAACAACGCCAAATTCCAAGCCGTTATGCCTTTGTCCCACGCCAAACATAGCGCCCTAGGCTTGCAAGACTTGCAACTAGGTCAACATGGCCGCACGTGCCATTGGCACATGCCAACACGTGCCGCAAGCCATATTTCTAAGCCGCTATGCCTTGGGCCCACGCCAAACATACGCCCTAGGCTTGCAAGACTTGCAACTAGGTCAACATGGCCGCACGTGCCATTGGCACATGCCAACACGTGCCGCAAGCCATATTTCTAAGCCGCTATGCCTTGGGCCCACGCCAAACATAGCGCCCTAGGCTTGCAAGACTTGCACTAGTCAACATACCAAGACGTGCCATTGGCACATGCCAACACGTGCCGCAAGCCATATTTCTAAGCCCCTATGCCTTTGGCCCACGCCAAACGTAGCGCCTTAGGCTTGCAAGACTTGCGACTAGGTCAACATGGCCGCACGTGCCATTGGCACATGCCAACACGTGCCGCAAGCCATATTTCTATGCCGCTATGCCTTGGGCCCACGCCAAACATAGCGCCCTAGGTTTGCAAGACTTGCAACTAGGTCAACATGGCCGATGTGCCATTGGCACATGCCAACACATGCCGCAAGCCATATTTCCAAGCCGCACCATGCGAACCATGGCAACAACGCCAAATTCCAAGCCGCTATGCCTTGGGCCCACGCCAAACATAGCGCCCTAGGCTTGCAAGACTTGCAACTAGGTCAACATAGCCGCACGTGCCATTGGCACATGCCAACACGTGCCGCAAGCCATATTTCTAAGCCGCTATGCCTTTGGCCCACGCCAAACATAGCTCCTTAGGCTTGCAAGACTTGCAACTAGGTCAACATGGCCGCATGTGCCATTGGCACATGGCCGCATGTGCCATTGGCACATGCCAACACATGCCGCAAGCCATATTTCCAAGCCGCACCATGCGCACCATGGCAACAACGCCAAATTCCAAGCCGCTATGCCTTGGGCCCACGCCAAACATAGCGCCCTAGGCTTGCAAGACTTGCAACTAGGTCAACATAGCCAAGACGCGCCATTGGCACATGCCAACACGTGCCGCAAGCCATATTTCTAAGCCGCTATGCCTTTGGCCCACGCCAAACATAGCTCCTTAGGCTTGCAAGACTTGCGACTAGTTCAACATGGCCGCACGTGCCATTGGCACATGCCAACACGTGCCGCAAGCCATATTTCTAAGCCGCTATGCCTGGGCCCACGCCAAACATAGCGCCCTAGGTTTGTAAGACTTGCAACTAGGTCAACATGGCCGCATGTGCCATTGGCACATGCCAACACATGCCGCAAGCCATATTTCCAAGCCGCACCCTGCGCACCATGGCAACAACGCCAAATTCCAAGCCGCTATGCCTTGGGCCCACGCCCAATATAGCGCCCTACGTTCGCAAGACTTGCAACTAGGTCAACATGGCCGCATGCGCCATTGGCACATGCCAACATGCTCGCTAGCTAGTTACCCTATCAAGGTCACGGCCCTAACGGCCATGCAGGCCATTGGCACATGCCAACATGCTCGCTAGCTAGTTTCCTAGCAAAATCACGGCCCTAACGGCCACGCATGCCATTGGCACATGCCAACATGCTCGCTAGCTAGTTTCCCTATCAAGGTCACGGCCCTAACGGCCATGCATGCCATTGGCACATGCCAACATGCTCGCTAGCTAGTTTCCCCTAGCGAAATCACGGCCCTAACGGCCATGCATGCCATTGGCACATGCCAACATGCTCGCTAGCTAGTTTCCTAGCAAAATCACGGCCCTAACGGCCACGCATGCCATTGGCACATGCCAACATGCTCGCTAGCTAGTTTCCTATCAAGGTCACGCCCTAATGGCCACGCATGCCATTGGCACATGCCAAACACACACGCTGGTAGCCTAACTCGCAAACCGTGCAACCTACCACCAAGGCATTCCGCACATGCCATTGGCACATGCCAAACACACACGCTGATAGCCTAACTTGCAAACCGTGCAACCTACCACCAAGGCATTCCGCACATGCCATCGGAACATGCCAAGCACACACGCTGGTAGCCCAACTTGTAAACCGTGCAAACTACCACCAAGGCATTCCGCACATGCCATTGGCACATGCCACACGCGCCACTAGCAGCGCCACTTGCACTCAAGATGCAACCAACACTTAAGACATCAACACAAACTGGGGGATGCTTCTTTAGGGTTTTGGTTTGGCGATCACAAAGATGCGGCGTACACTACGCTCACATTAAGAAAGCGTGAAAAGGAATAAAGCGGTCAAATAAAAGAGAAAATAATGGTGAAAACGTTTTCGCCCATTAAACCATGCGGTTACCACCTCCTCCCATTATTTCACCTTTTACTCTCTTCCTTCATGAGGCCAGTGGTACGTTTCAATCTCGACTTGTATAAATAGGTCTTACCTATTTCCACCAGACAACAAGTCTCGGGCCGGAGAAATATACTACACTTACACTCGTAAAGGCAACTTTGCAAGCTCTCTCAAAAGCTTCCATCTCTTTGCAAGCTTCCTAAGCTTTCACATTCCGATACAAGTCGAGATACTACTCTCCTCAACACCTTTCTTTGCTTCCCTCCCCAAATCAACCCTTCTCCTCCACTTTGTGACCGAAGCAAGTCTGGAACGGCCATTTCTTGGTTTAGGCCGGACTTGTACAGATCGATCTATCGAACCTATAAAGTGCTCACGTGCAGCACATTTGTTTAGGGTTTGAATCAGTTTCTCACTCACTCACCGAAATTACCGAAATCAGCAGAAACGATTTTCACCCATAAACAGAGGGATGTTGCAGAAGATATTTGATAAGATATACAGAATCCTGGTGAAGGACATCGTGAAGAAAGAGAAATAGTGGAAGATCGTTACGTTCAAAATGGCGAAAATTATCATAATGAGCAAAACAATAAGGATCAGAGGAATGAACAACATCGCGAACGAGATAATCAAGGTGGCGAAGAAAACCGGGAGGAAGGAAGGAGGATATTATATGGGAGAGAAGTGCAAAGGAATCAACAAACAATTGAGGATGAGATTGAGAAACATAATGCCGCACAAACATATACAGCTTGCGAAAGAGAAAGGATGGGGGAGGAAATTGAAGAACAAGAGTTCCAGGAGGCTATACGCCAGAACAATCATGATAACCGAGAGAGAAGGCGCGAACGACACCGCAACAATGATAATATTAATGAAGAAGATGATAGAATACAAGGAAGTATTGAAAGGCGAGAAAGAGAAATGATAAGGAATGAGCAAGGTCGCAGAGGAGAAAATGATAGTCAAAATCATGTGCAAACAAATGTAAGGGATGAAAGAGAAAATCGCAGGGGAAGACGAGAAGAGGATGATGAAGAGGAAACACAAGATTTCAACAGGCAAAACAGGCATGAGCGCAGGAAAAGAGAAGCAAGGTTAAATAGACCAATGGATCAAGAGTCAGGCATGAATGAACAAATTCTACGAGAATTGGCAGAAATGAGAGGGGTGCTCAATAACAGAAGAGAATAAGGCAGAAGACAGTTGGATGAAGCAATAAAGGAAGCTGCGAAAAACACCATTTACACAGGAAATATAGCTGAGGGGAATACCACCAAAATGTAATTTTCCTGCATTAACTAGCATCTTCGACGGAATAACTTGTGCAGTTCAACATATCAAAGCTTACGTGAGATGCATGTTACAATGGGAAAACCATGATGATGTGTTGTGCAAATACTTTGCATCAAGTTTGACAGGAGAAGCGTTAAAATGGTTTGAAGGTCTACCAAAGGATACCATAGAATCTTTAAATCAATTACAAATGGTGTTCTTAGGAGCTTACATAAGTAACAACTCATCACGTCCAGACATTGAAGATGTATTTGGATTGAAACAAAGAGTTGGCGAAAGTTTGAAGCACTTAACTATGAGGTGGAAAACAATGTGTAGCAATATGGCTGGCCGTGTGGATGAAAGATATCTTATTTTATCATTTATTAATGCAATGTTCGCAACAAATTTGATGTATGTCCAAATCTTTAGAATCAAGAATACTATCACAATGAATGAGTTGCGAGAATATCAAAAAGAATATATTACTCTTGAGGAAAAAAAAAGAGTGAGATGGAGTCATACCCAGTCGCAAACACAAGTTCAAAGGTAGCGAATGCAAGCTTATTACCTAACTTAACTAATGCAGTGGCGAACACTTCGCAGGAACAACAAGGAAAGATGATGGTCGAAAGTCAACGTAGCTGGTAGCAATGGGAAGTCATGATCAAGAAGAGCTTGAGAGAGAAAGAAGATTCTTTAGCCGTGGTGAAAATAACAAGATTCAAATATTTGACCATCCACAAGAAACTTATGGAGGTCAGAAGCACAATTACCATAGGGGACAGGAAACTAAGAAGGTAGTATGAGAAGAAATAAAGATGCCTCCTCTAAATGCTAGCGTGGAAAAGATATGGGAAGCCATAATCTTGATGGAAAACATCCCAGCACCCTGGTCTATCATTCTAAGGATAATTCTCTTTACATTCCTGCAATCATTCGTCGTGTGTCCATGGAAGTGGTGATATGAGCAGAATTCATGACTTATGTGGTTCAGGGGTGGCTGAGTTCCCATGTTCCAAGGTTCTGATAAGGCAACCAAAACCTTTGCCATTACCACCGCCACCAGAAGATCGCATAGTAAACGCATCAAAGGGAGGAGACACGTTTCTAATTGAAGTTGGAGCGAAAGCAAAGAACCTATTTTGTCATTTTATTGTACATTCGTACAAAACAATTGAAGATTTTTATGATAACGTTCGAGCAGAGTATTCACAAGGGATGTTGATGATAGATAAATTATGAATATTGCGAAGGTCTCGCCACTAAAAGAATAGCGAACAGCAGCCTATTTCCTTTACAGCAGAAGAAATACCTGAAGGTGGAGAAATGCATGATAATCCTTTGGTGGTAAAGCTAGAGATCAACCCGAAACTAGTGATGATGAAGATGATGAAGCTGAGAATTCATGGGCGATTAACAGAATATTGATTGACACTGGAAGTTCTCAGAGACATTCTATTTTACCATGCTTACAAAACTATGGGAGGAAAGGATGAGGACTTGATACCTTCGACTTACAAGATCTACGTCTTTAATGGTACTGCGAACAAACCTAAGGGAGAAATTGCTATGCGAATTCCTTTGAAGGGATTATCTTCCGAAATTCTGTTATGTGTTGTTGACGTAGAGTCGCCGTATAATGCACTAATTGGCCGACCTTGGTTGAATGGAATTCCTGGGAGTAGCTTCAACCTTCCATCAATGCATAAAGTTTCCTCAACCTAGCGGCGTTGGAATCATAAGAGGAGATTGGATTGAGGGACGAAAATGTCATGAAATTGATGTAGAGAATTATGAAGAAAGAGCAATTAAGAAGAACAATTGGAAGCATAATATCAAAGAAAAACAAAGGGGTGAAAGACTGATGGTAGACGTAGTAGAGCATGGAGGAAACGGAATGTTACGAAAAGCTTGTCTGCTGAAAATGAGAATCAGCGAATACTTCGCAAAGGGGATCTGGTGTTACGTCTACAACCAACTTATCGAGAGAATGGCGAAGATGATTCGCGAACATTGGGAAGGCCTTACGGTAACAACTATGCTAGGGAAAGGAAAATATGAGCTAGAGGGTGTGAAAACTGCAGTGTATAATGAGAAATATCTGCGAAAATATGGTGCAAGTGGTAATGATAGTACATAACAAGAAAAGAGTACTCTGCAAAACGAGATGATCAACACTACACCATATCCTGTAATTTGCAACATATCAGTTTCGGAGGTGTGCAACGGATATTTCCGTTGCAACTCTGAGCAACACCAATATCCGTTGCACACCAGAAAATACGTTGGTAAAAAAAAATAATACTCCCTCCGTTCCATTTTAGATGATGTTTTTGGAGTTTTCACGCAGATTAAGAAATGGAGAGAGATATAAAAAATTTCTATTTATACCCTTGAGAAAAGTCTTCAAATATCAATTGCTATTAGTGTATTTAAAAATAAACTTATGGTTCCAAGACAAAATGTGAGGGTATTAATGGTAGTTTTGTGGTAAAAATATGAAAACTATCAAGTAATGTGGAACAAAAAATAACCCTAAACACTCATCTAAAATGGAACGGAGGGAGTACTAATTTGTAATATAAAATTAATGCAGCAACGTGTTCTGAAACAAAAAAACGTTGGTCAATTTTCTAATATCATTTTTTTTGTTATTATTATTATTTTAGAAAAATCTTAAATTTTCTAAATATTTCCCTCTCAATATTTCACTAAAATCATCCTCCCTCCTAAAATTAAATCAACAAAAATTCCCCCCCTAATTTTTCCCTCTAAATTTTCACCAAAATTATCCTCCCTCTCATATTTTTCACCAAATATTAATTTTTCCCTCAAATATTTTAAAAGCCAACATTTTCAGACATCTTTATTAGTCTCTCTCTCTTATTTCACGGAAATTTTTATCACTCTCGTTTTTACTCTCTCTCTCTTATTTCTTCCCTGTATAAAGCTCTCAAAACCTTGAAACCAAAACCCTTCCCTGCAGAAAGTTCGAAACCCTCGAGACTAAAATCCTTCCTGCAGAATCAAAACCCTTCTCTCACAATGAAACCCCAAATCGATACATGAATTTCAGTAATCAAAACCTATAAATCTCGATTTGTTCTCTAGAACCCTAAAAAATTCCTAAACCTAGAATCAAAAATCAATTTTGTTCCTGAAATCTGAAATCAGTTCATCAAATAGTTGATTATCATCAGGTATAACCATTATTTACTAGTACTGTTATTTAATTTTGATTTTGTTGACCTAACTCGGTGAAGTGCGAGTCTTATTGCATGTACAAATTTTGGTGTTTTGAAGTTGGGGGTTATACCCTTCAGCTGTTTTTTTATTTTTTTTTGCTGCTTAGTCAACACATTCAGTTTTATTATTATGGTGTCGTCAAATGTTTATGCTTATTTTTGTGCTATTTTTAGGGTTAAATTGCTTTTTTAGTTATCAATCTCTTGATGTTTGTGTTCAAATATGACTTGATTGATTTGTTACTGCTGGATGTAGTCTCAATTCTGTATCGACGTGGTTGATTTCTGAGTTGTTTATGAATTTGATACTTTTCGTTGGGGATATCATTTGTCAGTGTATGTTGTAGTTCCATAAATTCCTTCACTTCATATTAAAGGACCCATTAGAGTTAAAAGAACTTGTTAATTTGAACATAGTAATAACTAGAGCTTACCTGTTTTAGAGTCTTGATACGACTTTTTGTTCCAATGCAGTGCCATTGTTATCCATCTGGTTATGTTGTCTTAGGATTGGTTATTTTCTAGGAAGGTTATGTTATGTGATACAATGATTACCCTTGAACAGTAATATCGACTTATGCAGCTGTTGTCGAAATAGTATGTGTTGGTTGTTTACCCTTTAGGGAAGTTTCAAACTATAACTTGAAAATTACAGCAGATCTTTGGAGTTTTTATATGCAAGACGTTGTTGTTCTTCCTATGTGCTTCCATGGTTGGAGAAATTGCTGCTTGATATGTTGCTTGAAACTTACAGCATATTCCTTCGTGTCTTCTTAGTTTTAGTTTCGTATTTCCATTTAGAGATTTATTTCTCTAGTTTTGTGGATTATATGCGAGACATTGTGGATGACAAATCAAAGATTTGCTTGAGAACTGGATTTCTAATTGTACATCTTAATTTTAGTTCTTTAAGGCTCATAAGAAATGTTGAAGATAGAACGGGTTACACCTAATTTATGTTTGTTTAACACTTGAAATTATAATGAACTGATAAGCATTCATATATTGGATTGTTCTTGAAAGTTACTAACTGGAAATTTTATGTTAGCCACTTGTCTAATCCTTTGAAAAATTTTCATTGTAGATAAGTCTTTCCATACAGTTCATCTAAAGAAAATAAGAACTTGCACTCCCAAAAGGCCACTTGTTTTTCGAGCTGGTTACAGGGTATTGTTTCACTCATTACCTTGTACTTCTTTTTACGTTCTTGTTTACACATAACCTGTAACGTTGCTAACAATTTATGTTAGTTCTGTTCGTCTGAGGCGTAGTATATTGATCACATTTTTGTACATTGTTGTTTTGCCCACGTGGTCTTATTTCTTAAGAAAAGTTAATCTTTTCTGCCAAAAATGTTTTTATAAATGTCTTTTAAATTGTTTTTTTTTTTGTAAACAATGTGGTTGCTTATAATTTCTTAGGAAAAGTTAGGATTTGTTTGGATCTATGGCTCTAATATAAGCAAATTCTTAAGAAATGTTAAGTCTTTTATGCATTTGTGTATCTCATTACTTAGGTATCGACGTATCGTGCACGAAACCTGTTCATCGCAGAGAGGTTTTTTGCTTGTTTGTAGTTCTAGTATTCTGTACTTTCTGCCTCTCGTATTCTGCGTAGCTTAATTTGCTCGTAGTTTGCTTATAATTCAGTCTCTTGTTATGCATTCAGTTTACCTAGGAATCAGTTTGCTGGTATAAAATGATTGTTTTTGTTTCGTTGTGAATTATAGGCTAGAAATAGTGCATCAATTTCATAATCTGGCCTGTCTTTATTATTGTAGAATGCCTCAACAGACTGAGAAAAGATGGATGTTTGAAGATAGGTTTAGTCCTTTGCATAGAACAGGAGTAGATACTTTTATTGCCTTTACATATAAGAACAGAACTAGATACTCAGAAACATGTCCCTGCCTTGTCGTGTTTGTCGTAATGCAAAATCTAAGAAGTTTGAACTAGTGAGGAATGATTTAAAAGTGTATGGCATGCTAGATACATATATACATTGTTCACTACATGGAGAGAAGACGACACCACCATCAAAGGTAGTTGTCGCAAATGTAGAACAATTGGTTCAAGAAGAAACTTCAGTGGACCCTATAAAGGAACATGTAGCAGAGGACGGTAGAGATAATGGGTGCAGGTTGGGTGATTTTGTTGACAATGCATTTGGGATATTTGAAGGGTTAAACGAGCATGTCGATGTAGGTGATTTTGAACATCCCTTTATTCAAGATCCTAGATTAGGTAAGAAGCACGACAAGTATAAGAAGTTAGCAGAGGAGAAGATATATCCATCATGTGAGAATGGTCATACAACGCTTTCTGTCATAGTAGAGTTGCATCATGCAAAGAAAACTTTTGGCTGGTCGGGGAATTGTGTAACTTACCTCTTGGGATTACTTAAAAAATGGTTTCCGAGAGGGCAATACTTTTCCCGAAAAATACCCGATAATGAAGAAGATGTTGAGAGATGCGGGAATGGAGGCTGAAAATATACATGTTTGTGTTAACCATTGTGTGCTGTTCCGGAAAGACCTTGAGAATGCAATAGAATGTCCGACTTGTGGAGTATCTAGGTACAAATTTAAAGTGGGTAAAGATGGAATATCAAGATCAACAAAAGAGACAGAGAAAGTGTTGCGACATTTTTCGCTCGATGAAAGACTTAAGAAGTTTTATACTGTACCATGGATCTCTGAAGACATGAAGTGGCATGATAGAGCAGAAGCGTCTTACGATTATATGCGTCATCCAATAGACTACTGTGCGGTGTGATGTAACACGAAGGAAATGTGGCCTGAGTTTGCAAGTGAAACGCGTAATGTATGGCTTGGCATCTCAACCGATGGGTTTAATCCTCGCGGCATCCAGTCTACCGGTTATAGTTGCTGGCCAGTTATCTTGGTAATATATAATTTGCCACTATCACTATGTATGAAGGCAGAGTTTCAAATTATGTCGTTGTTGATACTAGGGCCTAAAGCACCGGGACAAGACATCTTTGTTTTTCTTCAAGTATTAATAGAGGACCTGCAACAGCTTTGGGAGGGTGTTGATGCAAATGATATGCGTTTAAATGATGCATTCAAGTTGAGAGCAATCCTTATGTGGGGTATTCATGATTTACCTGCATATGGAAATCTTTCAGGATGTGTAGTTCATGGTTACAAAGCGTGTCCTGGTTGTGCAGATGAGACGGAAAATAATTGGTTACCTCACTCCCGCAAGATTGTGTACAGAAATTTCCGAAGATTTCTGATGATGAATCATCCTTTTCGTGTCCAGTACATAATGAAAATTTCCTTAGTTCCTTTTGATTATCTAAAATGATAAAATGTCGCATGAATTTGATACTGCAATTACCTGCAAAACAACTAAGCATGGTTTTTATATTTGACTTTGGAGTTTCTGGTTCATTGTTGATTTTAACATGTTCAATAATTTCCAAGGGAGTTGGTTTAGAGTTGTTATTGCCACCATTACTTTAATCAACATCCACACCTCCGTTAGAGCCCACAGATGCTTCTTCGTCTGCTATTCCCATTTCTTGTATTACAAATATTTGCTCTTTTCCTGTAATTTAGAATTAGACGAATGTTCCTCTAAAGTGAGTCAGTAAGTGAAACAATGATGGTGTTGACAGCTAGGACTAGATATTCTTGACAAGAAAATGAGTTAAAACAACATGTTGACTAGTTTTATATGATTTTATTTAGTTCTTAATTTTCAGTTCAGTTCAGTTCTTCATTTTTTGTCAAGCTTGGTTGATCAGTTCAGTTCTTAATTTTTGAAAGTTTGACTGTTCAATTGAAAAGGAATTGCATTGGTATTGAGAATTTTAGTGTCCTCTTTTCAGGTCAGGAAAGTATATGGGACTCCAAACAAAAGAGAAGGTATTAGCACCAGTTCGATTAACCGGACAAGAAGTAATGGGGAAGACCAGTCATGTTCATTATGTTCCTGGTAAGCTTTCCAAAGACGGTAAGAAGAGAAAGAGAGATTTTTATGAAGTTGATTGCGATGATATTGATTCACCAACTAAAGAGTTTTACAAAAGGTCGAGGCTGTTGGATATTCCAACATGGGTTTACAATGAATATCGTTATTGTATTAATGTAATGCACGTTGGGAAGAATGTTACTGAACTTCTTGTAGATGCTTTTCTTGACTTAAAGAAGAAATCGAAAGATAGTGTCTGTGCTAGGAAAGACATGGAGGCTCTGAATATTCAAAGGGGTCAATGGATTACTGAAGATCCTGAAACTGGTAAAGACATCGTACCCGACGCTCCTTATATATTGAGCAAGAAGGAGAGAAATGACTTTTTGAAGATATTGAAAGACATGAAGTTTCCGACTGGATTTTCCTCAAATCTTGGAAACAATGTCACTCTCCAACCTCCTGGCCTACATTGTTTGAAGTCGCATGACTTTCATATGATTATGGAATATTACCATCAAAGTTGTCCAAATATTATCTTTGAAATTAACGGGCACATCCTCTCAGGATATTTAACTGGGACATGAATTCTGATTAGCTCTCCATACCTAGGTTTGAATTTCTGAGCATACTCTCCCACAGGCTCGAAACAAATATCAAGGTCGAGGAGAATCTTTGGCTTCCTTGAAGAAGAGCTGGACACCTTTTGCTGTGATGTCGTACCATTAGATGTGTTTTGCAATTGTGCCATTAACCTGCAAAATAGAAGTATTAGTAATTCATACACATGGTCAATTAATAATGATAGTAGACATCGAAACATCACAATAATAGCAGAAAGAAATTATTCTGAAACCACTGAAAGCCAAAATCACAAGCTTATTATCATAAAAAAAATAAGGTTCAAATACAATTGTGATTGTGACCACGCCTGTAAAAGAAAGCAAAGCAACATTTCAGACCCAATAAAAAAAATCATATAACAACACGCAACATTTAACTACGACGTGATACTAGCAAGGATTTCAAATGGGGTTCATCTTTGAATATCGACTGCAATTCTCCCTATTCAGAGCTTCAATAAGTCATCCCTTGTCTAGTAATCTTCCTTGGAGAGTGAATTACAACGAGACCATTTAGGGTCCTTCAAATATGTCGAGTAAAACACTTGTGAAGCCTCAAAATCAAGTATCGCAGTTTCATCAAAGTCACTATTTGAACTTATGAAATTATTCAAGTTCACCGGTACCAAGTTGGAATCGGGACACATTTTACACCATGCGATTCTTCTTCTCAACTTTCACCCAATCGCAATAAAACACCACCTCTCAAACTCTCTCATGGTCAAGCTCCAATATTTGTTTAACCACACCATACCATTTAGTCATACCATCGACGAGGTTTTTATCTTTACTACTTTCCATGTATGTTGTAGTTGCTTCCATGCAAACGCCACTATCTTGTGTGACGCGATCATGTTCTAAATCATAGGATATGGATGCGAAGATATGACCATTGACCCCGTACTTGTTATATTCCTTTGCTCCAACAGGCCCTTTTACGTAACGCCACAATTTGGACCAACTGAAGCATTACAGAACTTGTCAGTCATAAAGAAAACAAAGAAAACTGACTAGCACATCATGAAAATCACCTAAATCTCAGCATAATTACCTTATTATACAGCCATTTTATGAAATGTTTGTCGTTGTACTTCGCTTCGTGCTCTCTATCCCATTTGTATCAACCATTATCTCATCACAATATTCACTGGCAAACCAGTCTTATATGTAAGAATATGGTTAGCACAAACTACAAAAGAAAAGTATTCATAAAGAATCAATATAAAAGGTACTCACGCATAGTAATCTGCAAGACCTTCTACTTCACGACGAAATATCACCCATCTAACTATCTGTATAATTTGTACATCAGATAGAATCACTTTCTTATCTCCATATTCCTGAGGGCCTTAATCACTGTACTCA
This sequence comes from Papaver armeniacum, assembly GCA_023531295.1. Lineage (NCBI taxonomy): Eukaryota > Viridiplantae > Streptophyta > Magnoliopsida > Ranunculales > Papaveraceae > Papaver > Papaver armeniacum. The sequence goes on along the minus strand of JAJJWW010011587.1, from coordinate 669,469 downwards.
GAATCGACATCCAAGAACGCTTCACGTGTATCTTTGTGATTGCCATCCTTTGAGTTGTTTCCCACGTGTTCCATTGCATGCACCACACCTCTATATGCACGCAACAAAGATATTATTTTGAATTATTCAGCTTTTTTATTTTCGTTTTTTCTTTCACTTTTATATACTTGACAATCTCAATCGCTCCTCGACAGAATGTTCACCTTGGAAGCTAAGGCCTGGTCACAAGCAGGATGATGACATCATAATGACCAGCACCTGACCAGCATTTGAATCTATCTGAAGCAACATCCAACTATACTTGATCATCCATTCCTATCTGATTTTATTCTGAATTGATTTTTGTAGTTGATTAACTGCCTCAAACTACACTGAGCTTGCTCGATTCTATCGTAATATCAAGGACCAAGGTTTGTGTTTATTCTCCGCATTGTGTTTTATACGAGCATGAAAATTATTGTTTTGGTTAGTTTTTCATCATCAAAGCTTAATAATAATTCATAGCTGCTGGTGGTGGGATTAGGAGTGCGCATCTATTCTGGTGGTTATAACAAGCTTGTTTCTCTTTTATATTTATACAGATGTGCTCAGTCAATAATGGCGATGCCGACCCGGACATTATGGGAAGTAATTGCAGGTCATATTTCCATATAAGGTGCCAGGTTCTGTGTTATCTCTCATTAACACACTGAATTTTACCACTAACCTTAACTTCCATATAATATTGTCTCTACTCTTCAGGATGATTTTAATACTCTTAAACCATTGGTACTTCTGATACAACTTATATGTAAACAACTGAAGGTATTCTTATGAACTAATTCAAATTGTCAAATTTAGAAACTTGGATTCATATTTATTTTTAAATCAACCAAGTTTTATTATAGTTCATCATTACATCCGATTCATATATTTATTACAAGTGATATATATATATATATATATATATATATATATATATATATATATATATATATGAATATATCTTGCTGGATTGTGATATATTGGGTATTTTAGTTGATCTACAATGGTATATGAAGGTGCAAAAATAAGACCTTTACTTAGGAAGGCAAAGTAAGACCACATAAGAGAATAATAATGAATGGAATCTTGGAAAATCCGAAGATATGTACGATAACATGCAAGACAGCGAAATTATACAGGTAAATGCAAAAAGGATTGCTAAATTAACGCACAAACATACAATACAAAAACAAATAACAGATGATATTATTATTAAGAGATAACATGCTTAATCTTTCATTTGGAAACAAATAACAGAGGCAAGTATGGGAATGTGAAAAAATGGGAATGTGTTATTTTCCCCCACCAGACAGATTTACGCATAGATTGAAAAACTATATGTAAATGCTGATTGTATATTGATCAATGGTTATTGAGAAAAAGAATTGCTTTTTTAACACTTGCAGGTAAAAAAAAAAGCGATAGAGCTTATATTGATAAATTTTGGAAGTTGAAGGAGTTCACAACGATAGATTATAAAGACATGAAGACAAAAGGATAAAAGAACAGATATACAAAGGGATGAAAGTCAGTAAAGAGAGAAAAACTATTTCTTGCTTGATTCTTCTTCCTCCTCTCTATCATTCTCTTCTTCTCTTTCTCCTTCATCTTCTTTCTCCTTTACACCTTCTTCTTCGATTCCTTCTTCATCTTCTTCTTCACTATCATCACTATCCGAAATGGCTGGAGAGGATACATTCTTCGGAATTTCCCCTAAGAGACATGGATATGTACAGTGAGGAATGTTTTTATCATCGCAAACCTTTGCAATAGTCTAATTGCGAAAGTGAAGAACATCATTCTCAAAATTAGCAACACTGAGCTTTAATTGATTCTTGAGCCTGCGACATTTATCATTGCGAACAGATAAATCTCCCGTGAGTTGCACTTTTTTAGTTTCAATATCTTTGACTTGAGTCTCCAAGTCCTCAATCCTCTTGCGAAATTCCTTCTCGATGTACATTGGGTATAATAGCAAGTCAATAACTTGATCGAAGTTTCTAAAAGAGAACAATTAGTAAGGAAGCAAAGTTAACAACCTTCTCTGTTAGAAATCATATCTCTAACCAAGGCCGAATGATCAACTTGGAGGCTAACATTTACACCTAAATTATTTCTGGCATCATCTAAGACTTTCGCAGCCCAAGCAAACTCATCATCATTATTTATGAGGAGATGGGAGCGAATTTGATTCTCTCTTTCGATAAGAATGGCATTTTTGCGGGTAACTTCATCTCGTTCAAGTTGGGTCTCAAGAAGGGTTTTGTGGAATTTTTATAAAGCTTGAGCACCTTGACTAGTGATACGATCTTTATCATCTATAAGATTGCTAATCTTGACTCTTAATCCATTAATTTCGTCCTTAGAAACAAGATAGCGTTGTTTAAAATCGTTGGCTGATTTTAAGTTGGATTTATGGTCAATGTCTAAAAGGTGGAATTTAGATCTGAGCTCATTTAAGGAAAGAGATTATGTTTTGTCATTTTTAAAACTTTTTAAAGAAGTATTAAGGCGCTCAAGAAGGGTATCATCATCCATAGAATGGGGAAAGGTGCGAAGAATGGTAGCTTCATCAGAAAGACCATAAACGTCTGCAAAAATGGTTAATCAATTAAGGAAAAATAATGGGAAAAAGGAGTAGAGGGAGAGAAGAAAAACTACATACCGTAAAGTTGGTCATTCGCCTTCTGAAGGGTAGATATTGTGCTTTGTTGAGAGGAAGCATTAAGCTCCAACTGTTTGTTTTTCTTGCGAAGATCGACAACTTCAGCTTCTAATTTTTCGTTCTTCTTGCGAAATTTCTCCGCGTCTTTATTACTAGAGTTGAGTTGGTTAGTAAGTTGGAAATTCTTTTTCTCAAAGTGTTCACAACTCTTTACTAAATCAGAAGCAACTGCATAAGAAGCTCTTCCAGCCCGCGAAAGGATATAAAGTTTGTCAAGACAATCTATAATTTCGAATTGTAAAAAAAAAAAAAAAAAAAAATTACCATAGTGCTGAGCGAATTTAGGAAACTTGGAGTCACTGATCTAGAAACCCCGCAAAGGGATTCATCATCATCTAGAAGGGAGGAGTCACAGATATTCACAATAGCTCTACAGGTATTAGCCAAAGGAACATTGCCTACTCCTTGCAGAGAATCAGAAAAAATACTAGATAGCTGTGCCATGGAAGATTCAGGTGAAGATCCTTCCTTTGCGAGAGAAGTCTCATCATAATCATCACTGCTTTCATCAGATAGAAGATTCAAAGGGGAAGAAGAACGAATTTTTCGCTTCTTCGAGAGATTCTTAGAAAAAGGAAAGACAACTGACTTCTCCTTGCGAAGAATGCCCTTTCTCTTGCCTTTAGTCTTCGCAACCTTGATAGGCCCATCGGTTTCATGTTCTTAAAAAATCCTATCATCAACCTTCGCACACGGATAAAGATAAGAAACAGAGGCAATAATATTGTTAAAAATAATAAAAAGAGTATTTCTTACTTCATCTGTGATCGAACGCAGAGCTGTTAAGATGCTTGCCTTCCCAGTTTTGTTGTAGTTCTTTCTCGAATTTGCAACCTAAAAATTTCGCAAGATTATAAAAGAATGGAGTAGGTAAAAATAGAGAATTATAAGCTGAGCAAAATTTGGAATCATACCTCTGTCTCTTTTTCAGGCCAGTTGAACACCCAGGGTTGGTGTGCAACGAGATTTTCAGGAAAAACATTAGAACCAGAGATATAAGGTCCCTTCATAGTCAAAGGAAAGACGCGCCATTTATCATCTTTAGAGTGACGTGGGATCTTATTATTCCCAGAATGCCAGTAAATATCTTGCATGAGAACTTTGTCGCTGGCAATACTCTCTTTCCTCTTCAAGCGAACGCCCCAGCGAGTACTTTCCTTCTTCATGGTGATTATTTCGTAATTTTCGAAGAAGATCTCCACGGTATATTGCTCAGGAATGATTTCTAGATCAACGAACTTAGGGTCTCTAAGTTATGATAGATAAAGAGATCCCAAGCCTGCACCGCGATGGGCAAATTCAAGTATAAGACGAATACAGTCTCTGCACAATTGGTAGATGGCTCGAGAAAAATTCGCATGAGAAAGGATCTCGTAAAATAAAGGGATATTGGGGTCATAAAGAGGTATGGGAAGACCAGCGAGAAGTTGACCTAGCGAGACGATGATCTCTTCATTATTACAATGATGATTAGAAAATAATAAAGAAGAAAGAATGGATTTAGAATTCTGATCAGGAATGGTGGATAATGTGAAACCTCTATTTTTGAGATCTGTTTGAATTTCTTCAAAAGAATTTTCATATCTACGTCCACTTGGAGGCATCTTTAAGTATGGGAATGAAGAATAAGTAAAGATTAAAAAGAGAAGAAACAAAAAAGTACAGTAGCAGAAGCGGAACTTGCGGAAAAATGTTGAAGAAAAGGTGCAGAGAGAATGAAAGGAAAGTAAAAAGAAAGAAGAGGAATATTAAGAAGGATATATATAGAGAGAAGGAGATCTCGAAAATATAAACTCATTAATGCGAAGACAAGACGTGAACGGTCGAGAAACGATGGTTATAAAAGACGTGTGAAGAAGTAGATGGTTGAAGAGACACGTGTAGTTCATTCTACGTAAAGAACTGAGTCTTGTCAGTATAGGAGAAGGTAAAAAGATGAGCGGTTGCGGCATTATGAAGTAGAGGTTCTCATATCTTTCTCCTCTTTGAAGAGAAGACATGAGAAGAGGCAAGATGTAGGAGTAGAATCTCGCAACAGCAGTGTCCCAACGAAGATTTAACCAACAAATGTTTGCAAATACCATTACAGACTATTTGAGGAATGACGTAGCAGGTGACGTCAGCCTAATCACGAGGAAAGAGTGAAGACTTTGCAATATTGAAGAACATGTGCGACGAAAACCTTTGTAAGCTTGCGAGAATGACGCAGGCCAGATCCGAAAATAAAGGTTGTCTTAGCTGTCGTCCACTATGTAATATCCTATGTAAAGGACCAAGTAGACTTGAGAGAGGGGGAGATCTTTGGAGAGAAAGGAGAAAGCAAATAGGAGAGAGAAAGTCCAGAATAATTCTTATTTCCTTGTATTCTTATCATTCTTGTAATATTCATAAAAGAAGTTAATAAAGATTTGGGGATTGTTCTTGATATTTGGCAAATAATTGTGTAAATTCATTAGGGTGTGATTGCGGGAAAAAGCGGATTATTCCCGCATCCAACATCTTCTGCACTCTGCCTCTATTTGAGGATGATATGTTGTTGCTATCTTCCTTATCCTTTGCTTGAATGGCCTTGTGCTCTTGTTGATATCTAACCTGTGACATGCAACATTAGGGTCTATGCCTGGCATTTCGTCCATGGTCCATGCGAAAACGTCTTTATATTCCCGCAGGAGATTGATTTTGTTTTCTTCTTCTTCTTTGTCCATCTTTGTTCCAATCTTCAATATCTTTGGCTCTTCTTCTCATCCCAACGTTGATGTCTTTCGTTGGCTCTGTTGTAGTGAAATTTGCATTTGGTTCTCCTAGCGGTGATGGTTCTTTTATTTTGTGTGCCGGTTCGCCTTCTTTTTCTGGAATCTCGCTTTGTATTCCTTTCCGTTCTTGTGCTCTTATCATGTATATTCTTAGTTCTTCTTCCTTATTTGATTCTCTTTCCTTTCTCCACCTATCTTTTCGCTTCTTTGCGCGTCCTTCATAATTCTTTACGTCTATTTGACTACAGATTTTCGCACTCCTAGTTTCTCCTTTGATTTCTCTTATTCCACTTGGTATTAGGAAACGCACGCATTGATGAAGAGTTGACGCTACCCCTTTTATCGCATGCACCCATGGTCGTCCCAATAGCATATTTTATGGTGACTCTACGTTCACTACGCACAAGGTTATCTGCGTTTCTATTTCTCCAAATAGTATTCGCATGGTTATTTCGCCTTTTGGCTTTGTTGTTGTTTTATTAAAACCATGAATGTTGTATGTTGAGGGCGTCATATCCGCATCCTTGTATACCATACTCCTGAATGCGCGGTAAAATAAAATATCTACCAAACTACCCGTGTCCACCAAGGTTCTATATATCTCCCATTCTTCTGATGGTTTCGCGCTTTCATTTCTTTCTTTTCGCTCTGCAGTTAATGTAACCACCAGGGGATCTGTTCGCGTTAAATTTTCTTTCGGTATCTCGTTTGCTGCGAATTTTATCTTCCGCTTTTCCCACTCCTTCAAGGGAGATATTTTTTCCACCGTCATGATTTTCCTTCCTTCATAGTCGCGCTTGTGTATTTTTCCTGTGATTCCTGCATGAAAATCATTGATAACCGTTTTTGTTATTGAGTTACATTGTATACTCCTGCTTCCTTCTTTCGCTTTGATGATCCTTATTTCTCCCATTTGTCCGCCTTGTGTTTTAACATCTTCCTTGCTTCTGCAATTGTTCTTCTGTTGGATCCGTTCTTGGATTTTTCTAGGATTGTTATTTCTTTCACCCATCTGTGCGGAATCAACAATTTCACCTCTTCTTCTGCTAGTTATTTTTCTTAAAACAATATCTTCGCTTGATGAACTAAAGAACCAAAACTGTTATGAATGAAAATCACTTTTTGAGATGGAAATTTTTGGTTTGTTTTTATAGATCCGAAATTTTAAAACTCTCAAAGATTGATAATTAGACTATGAAAAACTATGAATAATTTTGTGCGTTTTTTGAAAGAATTTCACCAACATGGTATATCATTCGAGCTGATTTCTAGCGTCAAAATGTACTTGGGAGAAATCTCACAACCACACCCTTAGTAAAATTTATGAAATAATCTAAGAAACCATAATGAAATACTCAAGAACTTTTAATAAAATCTTTAGATCAAGTACAAAGATATGAGAAAACCCTAACTTGGGGAGCAAATAACTTTCTCTCTCCTAAATATCTTATCTAAGTTCACCAAAAAGATTTCTCCCTTCTACAAAGGCACTCGGCTACTTATATAGGAGTTTACATAGTGGAGGACAGCTAATAAAGCCCCCTAATTTCGGATCTGACGTGCGTCAATGTCGCGAGACTTTATCATTGTCGCATGGTTTCTTCACTGCCGCGTAGATCTTCACACCGTTCTCGTGATTAGATGACGTCATCCGGTTCGTCATCCTAGATATGTCATATACGTTCGTGTTAGCTTACTACCAAAGGAGTTACTTCGCATACTAAATGAGTGTGCGGTATTAAAGCTTGTATTGGATTAACTTATTGTTTTTGTAATTGTAAGTTTATTCCCAGATTGTTAGACTTGGATGAGCATATAATGATTTTGTAAGAAAAAGGTTGGATGCTTGGATCATATGATGTGCGTAGTGATTTCCTTGATTGTTGTGTGTAAACTGTTTGACAGTAGTCTATATAGAAATGGGATTTCATGAGCTGTCATGGATTCAATCAAAAAAAAGTTTCAAAAAAGGGTCCATAACTGGCATGTTAATGTTCATGTACAGATAGGGAATAGCCAAGTTGGAAATTACAAGGAAATTATCATTGATGAAATGCCTAAAGAGAATTATTGAATACTAATAATTGAAGGAAATTCGATCGGTTGATTGCTCTTATATTTATATTTTGGGTTTTGATGAATACGGTTGTTATGGATGATAAGTTTGGAGTAGGTGAGGGAAAGGAGATAAGCTGATTATAGCTATAGAATCATAAAATTTTCCTACAGAATCTTATTAAACATCAATACAGCTGTTTCCAGGACTTGGAGCATCGATTTTGTTTTTTGGTTAGATGATTTTAGTATTTTAGTTACGATGGATTTTTAAAATGGCTCCAAATTAACCATCCTCAGTTAGAAAAATGGGACAAAGGAAAATGCAAAATTAACCGATCATATCAATAGAGGTGTAAAACGTGCCGGCCGGCACAGCCCAGCACACGAAGTCGCGTGCTTCACGTGCCATGTGTCGTGCTGTGCTGTGCCAACGATTTAAACGTTGTGTTGTGGTCTTTGTTTTTACTAGTCAAAAGCTAGGCACAGCACAGCCCACGGGCACAACACATGAATAAACGTGCCGTGTTGTGCCCCGTGCGTGTTATAAATAATTTGAAATCACTTAATGTATACATTAAGTCGGACATTATCACAAGAATTTAATTAGACAACATATCATTTGAAATTATTTCAAGTAAAATTAACAAGTTTATTCAATAAAAAAAAATATCACATCAAATATAAATGGATTATTGTCATGTAAATTAATGTTCTAGTTAAATATAGGTGACGACATTATACACTACGGGAAAATTAGTAATCTACAACTGTAGATTGACAACTCGTAAATTAAAAGTTGTAAAATGTAGTATGTTTTACAACTTTTTCCAACAAAAAGCGTTGTCAAAGTAAAATATGTCCAACTCTTAGGACCAATGAGTTCCTAAGAGTAGTGACGAAATCAGAACCACAACTTGTTGTGTGAAAAGGGTTGTAGAGAGAAGTGACCACCTTTAGAATTTACAACTCACATCCTAAAGGTAGTGAATGATTTTAAAACAACACTAATAAGAGTCGTTGAAGATAAGAAAAAAAAAAATTAAAAAATGTTCTTGTAGAGAATCGAACCCAAGCTTACTAGGTGTTAGTACAAGACGTCAACCATCCTGCCGGATTCACAATACTGATAGATTTGTGCTTTTTCTTTTAATCAACATTCACAACCTTTACAAGAGTTGTAAATGATAAATTGACATTGAAAAAAAAATGAGGCTAAGGTGAATCGAACCTGAACCTCCTCTGTCTAAGACTTGGATTTCAACCACCCTTCCACATTTACATGCATGTCTGCTTATATTTGACATTTACTTTTAAAAAAAAGTGATAAGGAAAAAACATGTTAAGGAAAAGAAATAAATGGACGGTTATGATGTAAATGGATGGTTATGATGGGAGATGGAAAGATAAGAAGAAAAAGGATAAATAGACCTTCTACAACCCCCTTAAGAGTCGTCGTAAAGGTATAAACACTTCGCTAAATTTTTCTCACTTCGCAAAAAAATTCCCATACGCTAAATTTTATTCACTTCTGCAAAAAACTTCTCACTTATGCTAAATTTTCTTTTCATCACTATTGACAACCTTTATAAGAGTTGTCGTTGAGGTATAAACACTTATGCTAAATTTTTCTCACTTACGCTAAATTTTATTCACTACATTAAAAAATTTCTCACTACTCGCTAAATTTTTCTCACTTCGCAAAAATAAATTGTCATCACTATTCGGTTTCGATCTCGGAGCGCTTTGTTTCTCGAAGTAGACAAATTTGTGTGTGTTTAAGGTTTCGAGAATATTCCCATGGAATCTTACCCCAGTAAATGGGTGGATTAATCGTCTTTGCGAACTTTCGGACTTATAGTAGTCCGCTCATGGCCAAGTTTAGATCCCAAAGTGCGTTTATTTCTCGAAATTGATGAATTTGTGTGTGTTTAAGGTTTCGAGAATATTCCCATAGAATCTTACCCGTAAATGGTTGGATTAATTGTCTTTGCGAACTTTCGGACTTATAGTTGTCCGCTCATGGCCGTTTCGATCCGGAGCGTTTTCTTTCACAAAGTGACGAATTTGTGTGTGTTTAAGGTTTCGAGAATATTCCCTTGGAATCTTACCCGTAAATGGTTGTATTCATTGTCTTTGCGAACTTTCGGACTTATAGTAGTCCACCGACGACCGGGTTTCGATCTCGGAGCCGGTTTGTTTCTCGAAGTAGACAAATTTGTGTGTGTTTAATGTTTCGAGAATATTCCCATGGAATCTTACCCGTAAATGGGTGGATTCATCGTCTTTGCGAACTTTCAGACTTATAGTAGTCCGCTCATGGCCAAGTTTAGATCCCGGTGCCAGTTTCTTTCTCGAAGTTGACGAATTTGTGTGTGTTTAAGGTTTCTGAGAATATTCCCATGGAATCTTACCCATAAATGGTTGGATTCATCGTCGACTTATAGTAATCCACTCCCACCAGTTTCGATCTCGGAGCCAAGGTACGCATACAATATGCCAGAATATGGTTTGTTTAAGGTTTCGGAGAATATTCCAAAGGAATCTTACTCGTAAATGGATGGATTTCATCGTTCTTATGAAATTTCGTACTTATAGTAGTCCACTGACGGCCAGGTTTCGATCTCGGAGCCAAGGTATGCATACAATATGCCAGAATAGGGTTTGTTTAATGTTTCAGAGAATATACCGAAGGAATCTTACTTGTAAATGGATGGATTCATCGTTCTTACCAAGTTTCCGAATTATAGTAGTCCACTCCCGGCCAGGTTTCGATCTCGGAGCCAAGGTACGCATACAATATGCCAGAATAGGGTTTGTTTAAGGTTTCGGGGAATATACCGAAGGAATCTTACTTGTAAATAGATGGATTCATCGTTCTTACCAAGTTTTCGAATTATAGTCCCGACCAGGTTTCGATCTCGGAGCCAAGGTACACATACAGTATGCCAGAACAGGGTTTGTTTTAGGTTTCGGGGAATATTCCAAAGGAATCTTACCTGTAAATGGATGGATTCATCATTCTTACCAAGTTTCTGACTTATAGTAGTCTACTCCCGACCAGGTTTCGATCTCGGAGCCATGGTATGCATACAATATGCCAGAATAGGGTTTGTTTAAGGTTTCAGAGAATACTCCGAAGGAATCTTAATTGTAAATGGATGGATTCATCGTTCTTACCAAGTTTTCGAATTATAGTAGTCCACTCCCGACCAGGTTTCGATCTCGGAGCCAAGGTACGCATATAATATGCCAGAATAGGGTTTGTTTAAGGTTTTAGAGAATATTCCAAAGGAATCTTACCTGTAAATGGATGGATTTCATCGTTCTTATGAAATTTCGTACTTATAGTAGTCCACTGACGGCCAGGTTTCGATCTCGGAGCCAAGGTATGCATACAATATGCCAGAATAGGGGTTGTTTAAGGTTTCAGAGAATATACCGAAGGAATCTTACTTGTAAATGGATGGATTCATCGTTCTTACCAAGTTTCCGAATTATAGTAGTCCACTCCCGACCAGGTTTCGATCTCGGAGCCAAGGTACACATACAATATGCCAGAACAGGGTTTGTTTAAGGTTTCGGGGAATATACCGAAGGAATCTTATTTGTAAATAGATGGATTCATCGTTCTTACCAAGTTTTCGAATTATAGTAGTCCACTCCCGGACTGTGTTTCGATCTCGGAGCCAAGGTATGCATACAATATGCCGAATCAGGGGTTTGTTTAAGGTTTCGGGAATATTCCAAAGGAATCTTACCTGTAAATAGATGGATTCATCATTCTTACCAAGTTTCCGACTTATAGTAGTCCACTCCCACCAGGTTTCGATCTCGGGCCAAGGTACGCATACAATATGCCGAGCAGGGTTTGTTTAAGGTTTAGGGAATATTCCAAAGGAATCTTACTCAGAAATGGATGGATTCATCATTCTTACCAAGTTTCGACTTATAGTAGTCCACTCCCGACCAGTTTTCGATCTCGGAGCCATGGTATGCATACAATATGCCAGAATAGGGTTTGTTTAAGGTTTCAGAGAATACTCCGAAGGAATCTTAATTGTAAATGTATGGATTCATCGTTCTTACCAAGTTTTCGAATTATAGTAGTCCACTCCCGACTGTGTTTCGATCTCGGAGCCAATGTACGCATACAATATGCCGGAAGAGGGTTTGTTTAAGGTTTCGAGAATATTCCAAAGGAATCTTACCTGTAAATGGATGGATTTTATCGTTCTTATGAAATTTCGTACTTATAATAGTCCACCGACGACGCTGTGTTTCGATCTCGAGCCAATGTATGCATACAATATGCCGAATAGGGTTTGTTTAAGGTTTCAGAGAATACTCCGAAGAAATCTTACTTGTAAATGGATGGATTCATCGTTCTTACCAAGTTACCGAATTATAGTAGTCCACTCCCGACCAGGTTTCGATCTCGTAGCCAACGTACGCATACAATATGCCAGAATAGGGTTTGTTTAAGGTTTCCGAGAATATTCCAAAGGAATCTTACCTGTAAATGGATGGATTCGTCATTCTTACCAAGTTTCTGACTTATAGTAGTCCACTCCCGACCAGGTTTCGATCTCGGAGCCATGGTATGCATACAATATGCCAGAATAGGGTTTGTTTAAGGTTTGAGAGAATACTCCGACGGAATCTTAATTGTAAATGGATGGATTTATCGTTCTTACCAAGTTTTCGAATTATAGTAGTCCACTCCCACTGTTTTCGATCTCGGAGCCAAGGTACACATACAATATGCCGAAGAGGGTTTGTTTAAGGTTTCGAAGAAATATTCCAAAGGAATCTTACCCGTAAATGGATGGATTTCATCGTATTATGAAATTTCGTACTTATAATAGTCCACTCGACGGCCGGGTTTCGATCTCGGAGCCAATGTACGCATACAATATGCGTGATAGGGTTTGTTTAAGGTTTGAGAGAATACTCCGAAGGAATCTTACTTGTAAATGGATGGATTCATCGTTCTTACCAAGTTACCAATTATAGTAGTCCACTTCCTAGCCGGGTTTCGATCTCGTAGCCAAGGTTGCATACAATATGCCAATAGGGTTTGTTTAAGGTTTCGAGAATATTCCAAAGGAATCTTACCAGTAAATGGATGGATTTCATCGTTCTTACCAAGTTTCCGACTTATAGTAGTCCACTCCCAACCGAGTTTCGATCTCGGAGCCATGGTATGCATACAATATGCCGAGAATAGGGTTTGTTTAAGGTTTCAATCAGAATACTCAAGGAATCTTAATTGTAAATGGATGGATTCATCGTTCTTACCAAGTTTCCGATTTATAGTAGTCCACTCCCGACCAGGTTTCGATCTCGGAGCCAGGGTTTGCATACAATATGACAGAAGATGGTTTGTTTAATGTTTCGGGGAATATTCTAAAGGAATCTTGCCGGTAAATGGATGGATTCATCGTTCTTATGAAGTTTTCGACTTATAGTAGTCCACTCACGGCCAGGTTTCGATCTCGGAGCCAAGGTTTGCATACAATATGCCCAAAGCTTCTTGGTTCACAGTTTGTATGCTGTTATACCACATTTGAATTTCGAATCAACACTGAGCTTCATATTTATCGATTTCGATGATATATCCCGCTAAGTTTGAAGTTTGAACCCTCCCAGAGCTTCTTGGTTCATAGTTTGTTTTTCGTTTTACCACATTTGAAGTTGGAATCGACACCGAGCATCATATTTATCAATTTCGATGATGTATCTTGCTAATTTTGAAGTCCAAACCCTCTCGAAGCTTCTTGGTTCATAGTTTGTTTGTTATTATACCGAATTCGAAGTTTGAATCGACACCAGCTTCATATTTATCGATTTTGATGATGTATCATGCTAAATTTGAAGTCAAAACCTTCTCGGAGCTTCATATTTATCGATTTCGATGATGTATCATATACTAAAGCTACTTCATGACCTGTATGACTAGTTGAAATTACTTCATGACCTATGTGACCAGTCGAAATTCAAACCGGAAAGACAAAGAGAAAGCACAAAAACACAAAGAGAAAGCACAAAGAAAACACACTTTCCTTGATCCGTATGATAGTCTTTAATCAAATCTCTACCGTTTATAAATTTGCTTAATCCGTATGACCATCCTTAAATGAAATCTCTACCGTCCAAATTTTTTTATATAAAATACCAAAATAAATTTCTCTCACTAACTTCTCTTTTCTTCATTTCTACTCTCTCAATCTTCCGCCTCCCTCAAGAAAACCCAAGCTCAAAAAAAAATCCTCTCAATTCTTCTTCAACTACAGATCGGCCATGGCTTCAAAAAAAATGAAGGAGCTGCAAACCATTTTCTCATCTCGAATGAAGAAAACTCATTTCTCTGTGTTGAATCGCACAACTTCTTCGAACCTAATAGTCGATTCGATCTCGGCGGAACCCCAACTTCAATCACTTTGGATGTTAACTCTAAATACATCAGAATTATCTTCTCGATTACCAAGAATCGCGCCATCGGTTCTATGGAAGAAACCCTAAATTCCTTTATACTTCTCAAATTCAACCACCAATAGATTTATCTCTTGTTTCGAGTTCACACAATCAATTCAAAATCAAAACCCACTCAATCTCTTCTCCTGTTCATGAATCTTTTCTTCTTCGTCGATTTCTTCGGATTTCAAAACCATTTATAAATCGTTGCTACAGAGTTAGGGTTTGATTGAATTGAATTTGGATATAATGGATTTGAAGGTGATGAATAGATCTGAGATATGGAGATGAGTTTGGTGATTGGATGGCCTTATCAATGTGTTTGAGTTGAGAAATAGAAGGATTTGTTGAAGCCGCAGTTTCAGTGTGGTTGAGTTGAGAAATGGAAGGATTTTTATTTCAATCAAGTCTGGTTGTGATTTGTATTCGAGTAGTTGGGTTAAAGACGATTCATTACCAGTTTACAAATCATCAAACAAATGGTTGATGTTCAATTCGACTGTCAAATGGAAGGTAGACCTGATTCTATGCTTCTGCATCTGGTTATTCAATATATTTCGAATCCTTTTCTTTCCTAATTTTTGTGGTTTTACTACGAAAAAGAAATTTGTTTGTGAGATGACTTTTCTAATTTTAATCATTTTGGTATGAATACGATGAACTTGGGATGCTAATTGGCTTTACCAAGCCATTGGGGAAGAATACTATTTGGCATATGTTGTGAATAACGGTGCCTTTTTGGGAGGAACTGGTTGGGATGTAGGTGAATTCTCATGGGATAACAAATATGATGGTATGCAAATTCTTCTCACAAAGTTATATTGCTACAATTTTTGATATTTTGCTCAGAGAAAAGATTTGTAAGGGAGTATATTCTTAATTGGATTTAATTGTGGCTAAGAATACTTTGTAAAATGAATTGAAGGTTCTCTTAGAAGGAAAGGGTGGAAAATACACTTCTACATTACAGCAATATCAAGCTAAAGCGCAATATTTTGCTTGTGCTCGCATGCAAAAGAACAAGGCTACAACGTGCCGGACTCCTGGTATATTGTCCATAGTAATGTTGATGTTGAGTAAATTAGGATATTCATGTTGGATTCTTGACTGAATTTTCATATTTCGTTTTAATTCCTTTATTTATGCCTTGTCCGGTGGAACTCGATTTTGAGGCAATCACGAAAGTGTAACTCGATTTTGAAACCTGGAGTATGGAGTCTATATCTCGACCAGCTCGTGATTTCATTGGACGAATGCTCACAAGGTATGTCGACGCTAGGTTAATCAAGAGACCAAGTTTTAAGTAAGCCCTCAATATTCTTTTGCGGTCTCTTTCCGTTTCATACTTCTATTCTTTTTCTACTTCAGTTTTGTTAACCGTCCATTGTTCTTTGTTTCAGGACACCCATGGATTCTATTCTATACAGAGCGCGCGGACTTTGAAGACACTATCTATCAAATCAAAATTAAGAGCTGGTAAACCCTCTAATGGAGTCATTGAACCACAAGATTCATTAGAGAGAGCTAGGCTTACAATCAATGCTCTGTGTCTCAATAGTGACTCAAATACCCGTAATCAATGCTTCATTCACTAGAGTATCATCAATAATAAACCACTTGCTTGTGTGTTTCATAATTTACATGTAATAGCCTAAGAAATTAAATATTTGATGGTGTCTGCAGGCAGCAATGGAAGACACACTTGTTCGCATATTAACTCCCAAACGCTCTATTGTTGTATTGAGGGGTGTACATGCTTCCAAGGAGCAAGGCAGGCGATATGTAATCACTTATGTTGCTGTAAATGGAATCGTGAAGTCTACCAATCTTGTGTTGCTACTGAGGAAGGTATGAAGATTTTGGGTCTTGAAGTTTGAAGTTTGAACATGTGTAAGGAAAAAACAAGGTAATTGTTATAATGATGATGATTGAATATATGATTATATGAGCTTCATTTTTTCAAGATTCTATTACTGATTAGAGTCTTCCCAGATTCACATGTTTGGTTTCCCAGTCAGATGTGGTTTGTGGTTGTGCTGAGCTTGAAATGCAAAACAACAGCAAAAGAGATGATTGAGCTCATGGTGCAGTTGCAGCTGAGTTGTGGCCTGAGATGATATTGCAGGTGGATGCTTAGATGTATGCTTTTAGGTCACAGGAGGTGGAGATGTGAAGCTGGTGATATTTAGATGGAGATCATTTGTTGGAATTCCTCCATGTAATGAAATTAGAACAGCTCATTTGGACGGCATCACAAGAAGGTACAAGCAGCAATCAATTTCCTCGTCGTTCTGTTGGGAAGGAGATCTTTTGTCTCATTCGGATCATTTTTACTTACTTTTTTTTTGACCATCTTGAATGAGGTTCTCTTCTTAAACACTCTTTTTTGGTTTGCGGTGATTACATCAGGTTACATGGGTTTTTCCTGACACTCTCAAGGCTGCCAACATTCCGGCGCAGATTCTGTGAGGTGGTAAACACATTGGACCAAGAAGCAAAGCGACACTTCAGCGGGTATGGAAGCGAAAGCTTTATAGAAACAACTGTGTAGTTTCTTTTTCAATTCAAATTTTCCTAGAAGAGAAAGAAGGAGATGGACGGATGATCCAATATGCATCCGCCAATATTCTTGTTCAATTACTCTGATCGAAAAATGCATGGAATATATGAAGTCTGCAAGCAATGGGAAATGAATATCAAACCATATGGATGGAGTGAAGGTGGTCAAGCGAACTCAATTCCTCGCAGTATCTAAATATACCTGCTAGAATTTATTCTTTTCTTTGGTTATTAACATGCAATGGGATTTCTTCTTTATTGTTGTGAAATTAGGGGTTATGTAGAAAAGTTTGGGTATTCACTGAACCCTATAGTTGTGTTTTAAACTTTTAATGGTTTTATGTATGTCTTTTGCAGGCTCTGGTGTTGTGTTGGTGCAGTCGGTGTGTCCAAGGGCTAGAAGGGTTTTACTAAAAAAGGAGTGTTATTAGATTATGATTTTTTGGTGTTGAAGTTCTGTAAAACTGATCTTCTGTAGTAACAAACAATAGTGATTATAATTGGAAATCTGATCTTCTTTTCAAATACATGGTTATTAAAGTTTTATAGATTTAATTTTGTATTTAAATTTTCGAAATTTAATTTTTTTTTCAAATCGAATATGTACCACAATTCAGAATTAGAGTTATCAAAGAAATGACATGCAACTCTTCCCATAGTTGTCAAACAAGTGACATCCAATTCAAACCATTGTTGTCAAAGAAATGACTTGCAACTCAAACCATTGTTGTGAAAGAAGTGACATACAACTCAAACCATTGTTGTCAAAGAATAGACATACAACTTTAACTATAGTTATCAAAGAAATTTCTGCAACCCCAACAAGTGTAGTGTAGGAGTTATTTTCGCAACCCAGGTAAGAGTTGTGTTAGGGCATTAAGAGAAAATTTCAAAAGAGATTCACAACGGAAGCAAGTGTTGTACAAAAAGTCGAACCACAACCACGTTTACGACTCTTGCTGAAGAGTTGCAAAGAATTGAAGACTTTCTACAACCCCCCCCTGTGCAACCTATAGATAAACGTCGTCTTATATCGTACGACAACTGTTTTCCGGGGTAGTTAATCGATGTTTTTCCCGTAGTGATAGCAACGATATTGAAATATATTTTCCAAATATTAAGGTATTATATGTGTTGTTATAAATAAGCCAACATAAAATGTTAAAAACTAGCTAGAATAGTGACTCTTTTGTGAAATATACAAAAAATGTGATGTATTATGCCTTATTATATGGTGTATTTGTACATGTTATGACGTGCTCTCTTAACGTGTTGTGCTGGGCCGGGCCACGTGCTTATCCGTCTTGCGTGATGATGTCTTTGTGCTCGTGCCAATTAGTCAAACCCAAAGACGTCCCATTTAACTAACGTGTTGTGCCGTGTCAGCTAAGTCACGTGTCGGGTGAATGTGCTCAAATTTTAGCGTGTTGTCTTTGGGTCATGTGCTCGTCTTTGGCCAAACCAATTTACACCTCTACATATCAATATTAGTTTTGTGTTTTTTTCCTTTAATTTTTGAAAATTTCTGTTTGTATCAAATTTTGTGATCTTTCCATTTATCATTGGGCCGACCGAGCGAAGCGAGGGAGGACCTTTATATGGCCACTTTTTTGTAAAATCTAAGTGATCAATTGACACAAAAAGATTGGAACTGGTTAGGGCCAAAAAACCAAAAATGTCCCTCCCTTTTAGTCTAATTATTATAACTCTTTGTGTATACTATCTTTTCAGGGGTATAATTGGAAAGCAAACTTTAATATAACATATCTAAAAATCCGTGCCTTCGAATTTTACAAAATTTATCTCGTTGGAAAAGTTATAAAAAACTCTACGCAACAAGTACAAACAACAATATCAAATTTAGAGTTTTTACGAAAAATTCGGAGGTTTTTATCATTTTAGGCACAATTTTAGAAAATTAAATGTATATCCATTATGCAAACCACCACAAAAGATACATAATACTTTATGTAGCAAAATTTTGGTTTATGCATCAATTAATTTTTCGTTGCAACTAATAAAACGATGTACTCCCTCCGTTTCAAGAAAAATGATACTTTCACATCCCGTTTCAGGAAAAGTGATAATTTTACTCCGTTTCGGGAAAAGTACTACTTTCGCTCCGTTTCGGAAAAAATGAAACTTTCGCTCCGTTTCGAAAAAAGTATCACTTTATCTGAAACGGAGCGAAAATTCATTTTTTACGAAACGGGGAGAAAGTATCACTTTTTAGGAAACGGGGCAAAAGTATCACTTTTGCGGAAACGAGGTGAAAGTATCACTTTTCTGAAACGGGACGAAAATAGTCGCAGACAACCCCTATCTTCAGATTCTTCTTCGGTCGGCCCTCCCACCGTGCCAACGGTCGTACTAGTGTAAGATATATAGGAACACAGTAAGGAAGACGAAGAAGAATGTGAAATAGAGAGAGAATATAGTTTTATGTTTTCTATTTTTTCAAACAAAATTTTAAAAAAGAAAATAAAAATTGGAGACCATGAAAACCTCTGTTAAATGTCTGGCCAATTAAGGAGGAGGAACGTGCACCCGCAGGCCTAGTTAGCAATTCTGGATACGGGTAGTAGTTCGGGACGGCATACGTACGAGAATTATACAGATTCAGATAGGTTGTATTCAGTCAAAAATCCGGTCAACGGTTCGTTGTTCGGACAGTAGTTCTGAACGGCATCGTACGTGCATATTCGTTTTATAAATGTGAGTTCGGCACTTAAAATTCGGCTCACGTATATGATAAATTGATAAGTATTATGACCTTATTACGAGACTAATAAGATGGAAAAAAATATTTTAGCGTGATTTAACAAGAAGTAACAATTTAATCGCATAAATGTATTACAAAACGAATTTATAGACTTTTAAACAAAAATCAACACATAAAACACTTGTTAAATAACTACCAATAGAAAATTTTAACTTAATAATTGTATTTAAATGTAAAGTATATACAAAAACCAATCTGGTCAGAGAGTTACCTACGGGAGAGCGAGTTTTGCCGTTCGAATCTAGTTCGGAAGTATCATTCGGATTAGGTCAGTTCAGATACGTTTGCGAATCATTCTTGAGGTCCATATAATCCGGGAACTAGGTTCAGAGTTCAAATAATTCGGAAATATCATTCGCATACGTTCAGTTCGGATATGTTCGCGAATCATTCGGGAATGATTCGGAGAATTACTAACTAGGCCGGCAGGTGCACAAAAGTTGGACTCTGTGTTCTTTATCTTTCACAGTCTTTAAATTTATTATTTATATATTTCTTTTAATGTTGGTGATTCAGACTCTTATTCGAGGCATATTTTTGCCGAGGACAACCTTGAATAAGTTAGTTCACGTGACTTTGATGGTTTTAAATATAAATCGATTTATTCACAAAATATAAAAAAAAATGACATTTTCACCAGAGTCCTCATTGGTATCCAGATACTAAACGACAAACCACATGTAATAAACTTGGCAGCGTGTATCACATGTAATACAAAGAAAGAAGAACAGTTGAAAGGGAAAACCAATACAAAATTAAAGAAACAGAATCAAACTCCACCTATGTCTTACGATCAAAACTTTATCATTTATATATGATGCCATTTGCGTCCACACCGAGGCAATCCACAAGAATAGGCATCAGAATCACCAAGTCTTTTTTACTTTCTTCGCATGCTATAATTTTCAAAGAGGAATGGCATCTTTTGAAAATGAAATTGAGACCCATATCGTGTACCTTTAAATTTCCTAGTCTTTTCTGAAGGGATATGGAATTCATATAGCGACTTCTCAAACTCCGCCAAAGGAACAGGTATTAAAGATGCTTAAGCAGCTTAATCATACGAGATGTAATTTCATTCGATGGTAGTCATTCAAAAGGAGATTCTCTAAGCATATACATTTGTGGATGTCTTAGTTAGAGGTGCACAAGAATCTATATATCTTAACCTGCTTTATCGATAGCTATGTCCAAAATCATTCAGTGTTTGGTTTTAGATGACAAATCATACCTCTTAAACTATGATAGTTACATGCACCAAAATGTGAAATGTAAACAAAAATTAAATTAATCTTTCGGAAAATGGGTCATTTGTCCAAAAAAATTTAAAACACGATTCAAATGGAAGAGTAAAAAATTTTATGGGTGAAATAGACAAAAAAAAAAAAATAGCAAGGATGAAACTGGATTCATCCCTACTTAAACTTAAAAATAGCAAGGATGAAACTAGATGCATCCTTGTGTAAAAAAAAAATAAGAAAAATATTTGAAAATGGACAAGGATGAAACCTGCTTACATCCTGCCTATTTTTAAATTTTTGTCCATTTAAAAACAAAGATCTCAAATCAATTGTCCTTTTCACCTAGGAAATTTTGATTTTGGTCTTTTTAACCAATTTTGTGTTAATCTTTTTGCTTGGAGATGAGATATTAGCCGGACAAATCAGAAAATGTACTCCAAGTAAAAGTGTCTTATTTTTTCAATATTCCCTTTTCGAGAGAGTACTTTATATCTCGACAAAAGTACAGCTTGAAAACAAAGACAGAGAGAATCTTCATGTTAAGAAAACCGTGGGTTTCCTAGTTTAAGTCCGTTTTCGTAGTC
Organism: Papaver armeniacum; assembly: GCA_023531295.1. Lineage (NCBI taxonomy): Eukaryota > Viridiplantae > Streptophyta > Magnoliopsida > Ranunculales > Papaveraceae > Papaver > Papaver armeniacum. The sequence goes on along the minus strand of JAJJWW010011587.1, from coordinate 648,269 downwards.
CGTTTTCACATTGAGGTGAATTTTCTAATATAGGTTTGATAAAATTTAGGAAAGAGTTGGTTTCCTAATAGGAGACTAATACTTGATGTCCAAGTTTGTGTTCTCTATATTTTTTTTTGGTAAGTCCAAAATTGTATTGATGAATAGCAAATATTTACAAAAGTTTACAAGAAAAGAGGTCCATAGACCCCAAAAAACTTATAAACTATTTAAATCTAAAATAAGAGACATTTGGATATTCTAAATTTCTTAGAAAATTAGGTCTCTCATCATAATTCATCCTTTCTAGGGGTGGGACTTGGGTTGGGTCAACCCACCCAACCCGAACGTTGGGCGGACATGGGCAATGTATTTTAAAAGTTTGGGCAAGCTCGGGTACAATTTTAATAAACCCGAGTTAAACTTGGACAAGCATGGGCACAAATATTTCTAACCCGAGCAACCCACCCAACCCGAGGAACTATAATATAATTATATAAACTATTTTTAGAATTGGTAGTATTATCTATTAAAAGCAATTTTAGCCATTATCTTCAAACCTAATAATGAAAATATGAATCATATCTATCTCATTATTAATTCAATATGAAAAAAAAATTATATTATTGTCAATAATCATAAGTTATTTGGAAATTTAAGCTAAATACAATAATTAAATCTTATAATTACTAAAATTTGTTATTATCACATTAATAAAAAATAAATTTAAGACTTAAATTAAGGTCATTAGGGTTTCTATGTGTGTATATATATATATATGAGTCTACTAACTAACCCCATTCTATGTCCACAATTTTTACGTTGTAAACTATTAGCATGGGTCAACCCGAGGAACCCGGGGAACCCGAGGAATATAACTTGGGCGAGACTTGGGCAGCACCTCCACGGGTTCCACGGGTTCCATGGGCAATCTGGGCAAAAAAATTCTACCTCGGGTCTGCCTCGTCCAAGCCTTCCAACCCGACCAACCAACCCAAGTCCCACCCCTAATCCCTTCACCATTCCTTAGCAGACAACTTCTTTTTTTCCATTGAATCTGCTGAAAAATTTGCCTCAGGATAAGTGTGGACAAAAGGAATCGAATCATAGCTGTCTTGAATCTTACGCCATTTTGCCTAGCAAACCAAGGCACATTAGAGTTCTCAAAAGCCAAAATTGCACCAATAGAATCTGATCGCACCAGAACCTTACGGACTTCCCATTTCCTTGCCCATTCTAAACCAAATATTACACCATATAATTCTGCCAAAAAGTTATTTGTTGTCCCCAATCCAATACTCATGGCTCCAACAAAATTACAATCATGATCCCGTACTACAACACCCGCACCAGCAATACCAGGGTTCCCCTTGGCATCTCCATCACAACACAAAAGAAGTTCATCACTGTTTGGCGGCTCTCAAAAACATTCAACAGGCTGCACCATTTTTACTTGTCTATGACGTACACGGAAACAGTTCAAAATCTCTAAATCTGTTGTAGTATTGTGCATAAAACTCTTCAAACGCACAGCATAATCATGAATCAAATGAAACACTGTTGTTTAAAAACCGAATACTAACGGCTGCGTTTTGAAAACATGCCATATTTCTTGTATTCCACAACTCAACGAATAACAAGGTTGGTTAGCGACCATAAATCCTTAACAATTCTACTCCTTCCTTTGGCAAATTTATAAGAAGTAACCAAATCATAATGAGGCTGCAAATTGAACAAACTCGAGCACCACTTCCAAGTTTGAGAAGCAAACGTACAGCTCCACAAAATATGTTCTCTATATATATGACTAGTATTGTAGGTTTGTGTAATCCAAAGAGTGGGAAAACTTTGTGCTTAGGTTTTTGGTCTCTTTGGTAGGGAGGATCGGTATGCTACCATGAAGGTCAATATCGGTGTGAGAAAAGACTTGTAGAGAGAGGATTTTGGTGTTCTAGTGTTTAGGGTTTAGGGTTTTGCCATAAACCAAGTTTCTAGTGTTTCCATGTTTCTCCTCTGTTACTAGCAGCTGTGAAGAAGGTGTACAAGAGAAGACATGTTTCTCCTCTGTTTCACCTTAAAAACAAAGAAGACATGTTTCACCATGTTTTTCCCTCTGTTTCCACGGTAGGGAGGGTCGTGTGCTACCGTGGATGTAGCCTGTAAAGGTGAACCACGTATATCTTGTGTAGTGGTTGTGTGTGCTTCTTTATCTTCTCACTCTCTTATTATTTCTCCCATGTTTGGTTCAAATCACTAATTGCCTTTGTGATCCTGATTTCCGCTGCGCTCGGGGTGCCAATTTTCCCAACAATTGGTATCAGAGCAAGGATGGGCTGGTGTGATTGAACCTGGAATTGAACGATGGTTTATTGTTCAGGCAGAGAAATATGTTTTGAAGATAATGTTTCAACCAGTGATTACACAAAGATGGGTTTGTGATGTGATTTACAAATCATAGGTTCAACTTGGTAGAAGTGTATGTTCTTCGTTTAGTTTTAGGAAGGTCTAATGAGGTGGAATACATATATACTTCTTGAAGAGTGTTAGTAATCATACACTATAAAGAATGGGTTACAAAGTTTGAAGAAAGGATGGGACAGTGAGGTCTCATGTAGAAGCAAGTCCAGCAACGCTTCGAAGTTTTGCACGACATGTTATAGATTTATGTTTTTAAGTCTATGTTAAAGTATTCTTGATGGCTTGCACGGAATTTCAAGAATGTGCCCGATCTCGAAAGCATGTACCACGGTAATATGGGCATTCACACGGTATATATTCAGATCGAGTATGTTGGGTGTGATGGTAGTAAAAAGTATGTCAGGTTGGTGATGGCTTTGAGAATCGCTTAAAGGATTAAGCCTGTTAATCACAGTGGAGATGTCTGATGGTTTGTTTAAGATACACGGTAATCATGACATGTGCTGGAGTACGATATTGAATATAATTCTTCCTTTCTGGGTTAGAGTTCAATATGTTGTTAGCTTACTGGATATGTCGAGCTAGCGGTGATTCTTCTGGATGGTTCTCTTGGTGATCAATGGTGGAGTCTCAGGCAAGGATTCGTTGATATTGATTGAAGATTTTCATGGTGTTTGTGAAGCGTGGCCAGTTTCACAAGTGTTCTTCATAAAGAAGATGGTTTGAAGACTTTTATCAATGTCATGGTGTTTTTGGTTGAAGAGATGGTTCTATGAAGATGGAAGTTCGGGTCTGAGCATCAAAAGTAATTCTACGGGTATATAGAGATGGTCAATAACTCTGGTGGAAGACGAAGGTGATTTCTGTGATTGTCTCATGCTTGAAAGTATGATCCGAGGTGGAGATTGTTAGGAAAACCGTGGGTTTCCTAGTTTAAGTCCGTTTTCACATTGAGGTGAATTTCCTAATATAGGTTTGATAGAACATAGGAAAGAGTTTGTTTCCTAATAGAAGACTAATACTTGGTGTCCAAGTTTGTGTTCTCTATATATATGACTAGAATTGTAGGTTTGTGTAATCCAACCTAAAAGAGTGGGATAACCTTGTGCTTAGGTTTTTGGTCTCTTTGGTAGGGAGGATCGGTATGCTACCGTGAAGGTCAATATCGGTGTGACAGAAAAACTTGTAGAGAGAGGATTTTGGTGTTCTAGTATTTAGGGTTTAGGATTTTTCCCTAAACCAAGTTTCTAGTGTTTCCATGTTTCTCCTATGTTACTAGCAGCTGTGAAGAAGGTGTACAAGAGAAGACATGGATGCAAAAAATCTGACTTTATCCTAATGTTGAAAAAAACCCGTTTTGTGCTTTCCCACGGAAAACCCGACAAATAACCTGTTCGGACCAATTTTCTTCTTCTTCCTCAAAATACAATCGAAATCTTTCAATTTTTGTGATTCCATCCACCGTATGAGCAGCTAATTAGCGGTATATAGGCCCTAGTGGCTACTGTTTGTTGTTATTTCTTAATTAGATATGGATTTACAAGATTTTTTATGGAGGTGGAGAAACTTATGCTCTCTGCAACTAAATCTTTTCCTATCCCTAAATCAACTTCAACACGCTTCGTCTGGCAATTACAGGGACTTCTTTAATGGCTAATGCTAGTCGAAGAATGGTTTAGAGAGTTGGTTTCTATGGTTTCTTCGACGGTGTTCTCGGGTATGTCTTGTTAACTCTTTGGTTCTTGTCTTAGGTTGCGGAAAGAGCATGTAACGGTCTTTGATTAATGGAAGTTTTTCGGGTGGTGTTGGCCGTGGATGTAGCCTGTAGAGGTGAACCACGTATATCATGTGTTGTGGTTGTGTGTGCTTATTTATCTTCGGTCACTCTCTTATTATTTCTCCCATGTTTGGTTCAAATCACCAATTGTATTTGTGATGCTGATTTCCGCTGTGCTCGGGGTGCCAATTTTCCCAACACTTCATTCATAAAACTCTGTAGTTGTATGAATACCGAATATCGCATCATAATGATGATTTTGAGTTGATGTTATAAAGAAGCAAAACACACACCACGTGCGTACAAAAATAATGTGCCATTTATTTTATTTTATTTTCAAATATTAACGTGTAATTTAGCGTTTATGACGTTATTATGAAAATTCTAGCAAGACTCATCAAAATTTTGCATACCATACTATCTATTGCACAATATTATTGAAATTAATTGTTAAAAAATCAGTGCATGATTTTACAAGAATTTACATCACTCCATATTTTACTATCAAAGGAACCTCAAAGGTGACACATCCATCAACTTTATATTTTCTTAATTAATATTAATCAACAATACAATACAAATTAAAATAAAATGGTCAAAATTCAGCTAGAATATTGTGTAGTGCATTGTGTTTCAGCTAGAGGTGTAAAACGAGCCGGCCTGGCACACGGGCACGAAGTCGCGTGCTTCACGTGCCATGTATTGTGTTGTGATGTGCCAACGATTTAAACGTGTTGTGCCGTGCTGTTCTTTACTAGTCAAAAGCTAGGCACAACACACGAATAAACGTGTTGTGCCGTGCTGGCACACGTGCTATAAACAATTTGAAATCACTTAATGTATACATTAAGTCGGACATTATCACGAGAATTTAAATAGACAACATATCATTTGAAATTATTTCAAGTAAAATTAACAAGTTTATTCAATAAAAAGAAATAACCCATTAAATATAAAATTGGATTATTGTTGTGTGTACCATGAGTAAAAATGACACATAATGGGCCAAATTGCTACTTGAATCACCTTCTGGCCCTCATCCAAGCCTGCCACCAGCCTTCCCACTGAAGTAGCTACCAGCAAGTCCAGGGATCCATGAAGTCAACGCCAGGTCTATGGTCAAAGTCAACCGTCGATCAACTGTCGAAGTCAAGTTGCCAGTCGAGCTTCTAGGAATTCGGAAGGAGGCCAGTGCCGGCGTCCAATGCCGCATTGCCAGCCAGTCTCTATCCATGCTGTCAGCTGTACTGCCAGACATCATCCATCCATACTGCCATCCCGTTATGCCAGTCAAGCAAGTCTGCCAACAGGGCAAATCAATACAAGGAGGCATGCAAGGTAGATTAATGCTAGGAGGCATGCAGGGCAAGTCAATGGGCATGCATGGAAGTTTCATGCAGACTTAATACATGAGGGCAGTTTCATGCAGAATTAATGCAGGGCAGTTTATGGCCAGGAGGCATGCAGGGAAACTTAATACAGTTTATGACCAGGAGGCAATTAGGGGGAGACCCTAATTCACATTTGTATAAATAGAGGGAATTACAATCCCAAAAGAGTGGAGGAAAAACCCAGAGAAGATCAGAAAATCATTGTAATCATTGGTCCGTGGATGTAGGCAACATTTGCCGAACCACGTAATATTCGTGTCTCTGTTATACCTGTTTGTTTAATGTTTTTAATCCTGTTTTTCTCATCATCACCAAAATCATCGTGTTTAGTGCCTGGAAATATTTCTGGGTACAAACAATTGTCATGTAAATTAATCTTCTAGTCAAATATATGTAACGACATTATAACAACGATATTGAAATATATTTTCCAAATATTAAGGTATTATATGTGTTGTTATAAATAAGCCAACATAAAATGTCAAAAACTAGCTAGAATAGTGACTCTTTTGTGAAATATACAAAAACTGTGATATATTATGCCTTGTTATATGGTGTATTTGTGCATGTTATGACGTGCTTTCTTAACGTGTTGTGATAGGTTGGGCCACGTGCTTATCCGTGTCGCGTGCTGTGTTGTGCTATTGTGCCAATTAGGCTAACCCATCACAGCCCACGAAACTAACGTGTTGGGCCGTGCTGGGCTTAATCACGTGTTGGGATGGGCTGGGCTCAGATTTTAACGTGCTGGGCTCGGTTGTGCTCGTGCTGGCACAGCCCAATTTACACCTCTAATTTCAGCCATGCAGTGTGCCGTATATTCGTCACGCATGTTGTGATGCCGTGACGTATGCGGTTCGAGGTGGTGTGATGTGTCGTGCTTGCTCAAATTTGAGCATGCTGTGTTGTGCTATATAGACGTGTTTGCACAACACACTTTACACCTCTAATATCATATAATCGCGAATTCACTTGTCAACGTGTAATCACATTGTATCTCTGGAGTCAGGACTCTTTTTGAAGTCTGTATCATAACTTGACTTAAAAGGGACAAAGTCAATAAAATTTATCCTCAAATCACGGCCAATAATGGAGAATCAGTTTTCCATCAAAAAAAGAGATGGAGAATTTTTGGAATGACTTTTGGTAACGCATCAAAGAAGGGAACTAGAAAAAATTTAAGTATTACAAGACCCACCAGGAGAGAAAAAAACAAACGATGCTGCATCTTTTAGCTGTAAAATTGATAATGAATTGTGTATCTATTTGTTTAATGTTAATCGTATCGCTAATTAACTCAAGATCCTCACCTTTAATCCAAGTCGACGTTGCACAAGTATATATATACTCATTAACTTGCATCATTTAATGTATAAGAAACTTACCATTACTACGAAGTAGAGCTCGATCCAAATGAATTCAAACCATGTAGTTGTAGTGAGAAGCAATAACCAGAAGAAGCAGAATTCGATTTGTCAGCAAACCATGAGGATTGTTGTAAACGTAATCAAGCTATCATCTATTACTCTTGCAAGTAGGAGTCTTCGAAGAACAAAACCAACAAGTAATGCTACCCCAACTATTGCACCGTCACATCTTTCTGTGGGCAAACATGAGCCTTCAACGATGACCAAATTGGCGATGGGTAATACTCAGGGAGTAGCGAACTCTGGTAGCAGGCTAATGTCTCTGCAAAAGCCGCCAGATATGAACGACTCAAAGCTCCCTTCATACGTAGTGCCGGAAGCAAGCACAGTTGGCGAGAAGGGGTCGTCCTCGTTATATAAAAAAATTGACCAAGAACCACAACGGAAGATGAATAGGAATGTTGATAGGGAAGCTTCGAGTTTTATTCGAAGGTTTCATGAGAAGAATCGAAAGCTTGTTTGGAATAATGGTAATTCGAAAAAGTCTTTCGCGACATCATCAAACGACATAGTATTGCCTCCTCCACCACCACCTATAACTCGCAAGTAGCAAGCAGTACATCTTCATGAACATTTATGCTCAAGTAAGATTACATATAGTTTGCATGTAATGATGAATTAATTGAAGCAGACAAACATTATATGGAACAAAAAATTGGTATATAAATATGAATTTGAAGTGATCAATGTTCTCAAAATGCCAATTAGAATATTTGTATTTTATTTTAATAGAGAGAGAAGATTTTATTAAAAATTGTAAGAACATGCAAAATACACAGAATCTACAAGAAGTAGAGATACCAGAAAAAATTACAAAAGATTGTGAATGTGAAAAATTGAAATGAGGCGAATGACCAGCTTACTTTTACCCAAGAGAGGACCAAAGATCTTGTAGACAAACTCCCTTCGGCCTTGCACAAAGCCCATGTTATCAATGCCGGAATAAGTGACCCAAATCTTTCGTCAACAATGCGCAAGGTCGGACAAGGACTTATAGGGAACCCCTATGATTAGAGAGGTGTAAATTGGGTTGTGCCAGCACGAGCCCAGCCCAGCACGGCCCATCACACTAGTTTCGTGGGCTGTGCTGGGTTAGCCTAATTGGCACAATAGCACAACACAACACGCGGCACGGATAAGCACGTGCCCAGCCAGCACAGAACGTTAAGAAAGCACGTCATAGCATGCATAAATACACCATATAACAAGGCATAATACATTACATTTTTTGTATATTTCACAAAAGAGTCACTATTCTAGCTAGTTTTTGACATTTTATGCTGGCTTATTTATAACACACATATAATACCTTAATATTTGGAAAATATATTTCAATATCGTTGTTAAAATGTCGTCACCTATATTTGACTAGAACATTAATTTACATGACAACAATCCAATTTTATATTTGATGGGCTATCTTTTTTTATTGAATAAACTTGTTAATTTTACTTGAAATAATTTCAAATGATATGTTGTCTATTTAAATTCTCGTGATAATGTCCGACTTAATGTATATATTAAGTGATTTCAAATTGTTTATAGCATGTGTGCCAGCACGACACATCACGTTTATTCGTGTGTTGTGCCCGTGGGCTGTGCTGTGCCTAGCTTTTAACTAGTAAAGCACGGCACGACACATCACGTTTAAATCGTTGGCACAGCACATCACGACACATGACACGTGAAGCACACGACTTCGTGTGCCGGGCTGTGCCGGGCCGGCACGTTTTACACCTCTACCTATGATGGCCAATTCTTTTTAGGAGTGAGTACCTTTTATAGTCCCTTTAGAATGCACACATAAAAACCAAGAATTATGCAGTTGAATTCCCTAATGAAAGACCATACTGTTAATCATACCATGTACTGCCATTCATTTGAAAAAAAAAAAAAAAAAAAAACTTTTGGAGGGGCTGACTTATTCCAAACCAACAAGTCTAGAAAGGAAGAAGTAGCCATACCTGAATTGAGATGGTTGTAAAACAAGCATCCTTGGACAGTCCCTTTTATATTATAGCGACTTACCAGTAAAACAAGCATCCTTGGACAGTCCCCACAATCTTGATTCTGCTTCTTCATTCAGTTTTGGTGGAACTGCGGCGATTAGCACCATCAAAGTCTGAAATTCAACAAACTTCAGCCTCATTAAAATTCCTTTCAAAATCACAACACCAGTTTGTAGTACCTTCTAGCTTATTTTTTTATAGTATTCTGATTTGTCTCGTTCTCGTACCAGTTTGAAAAGGAACCATTTTTTTTTTTTTTGGACCATGGTTTTTTTGAGGGGACCATGGTCTTATTAGGCCACCTTCCCTATAGTTATAAGGGGTGTCCAAAAGTGTGGAAATGACTAACCTAACCTTAACCTAATTTAATTTAAAACTAACCTAATAACCACCTATATATATAACCACCACCTCCTCCCACCACCACCGCCAACCACCACCACCTCCGACCACCACCACCACCTCTATATATATAACTTAATTTAAATCATTAACATATTTACTCTTTTACCTAATTAAAATTATAACTAAACTACAACTTCTTCTTCCTCTATTCTACAATTTTTCTTCTTCTCTTTTTCATCAATTTATGATCATCTAACCCTGATCATATACAAATCTAATCAAAACAACAAATTTTTAGCCTAGTCGATTCATCGAATTTTCATCGTCGATTAATCAATCTTTTATAAACAAACCTATCCATAAGTATTTTCCCACAAACCCATTACTTCTAATTCGTTTTTGATTGAAATTTTGAGCAGTAGTCATCAAAATATGGTTTAAATGGAAGTTACAGTGACATGTTCGGTTATGAATAGTTTTAAAAAAACTAGTTTGCTAACAGAACATTCTGAAACCAAGAACACGAAGAACACTTCGGTTATCACGAATTAATTTTTTCTTAACCGAACTCAGAGTTCCGTTGGTTCGCAAAGAAGGCTAAAACTATTTTCTAACCGAACTTTAACAATATTACAAAAAAAAAAAAAAAAATCAAATGTTTCCGAACTGTGCTATTTTTCCCACTATGTTGATTTTTGATTCAACCGAACTTTGCCCACTATGTTTGGTTGGTTCGCAAATAGGGCTAAAACTATTTTCTAACCGAACTTTACAAAAAAAAAAAAATAAAAAAAAATCCAATGTAACCGAACTGTGCTATTTTTCCAACTATTTTGAGTTTCAATTTAACCAAACTTGTCCCACTATGTTCGGTTTGTTCGCAAAAAACCTTGACAAATCGAACTCTTAACTAATTGTGTGCAGTTCGGTCAGATATTAGTTGGTATGAAGTTTGCGAAACAACCGAACTTTATACACTTGGTAAAATCTTAACAACGTTAAGTTCGGTTACATATATGTTGCGAACCAACTGAACTTTCAGACCCTAAAGTTAGACAACATTGCGGGCAAAACGAACATTACTCTGTAAATCCTATAAACAAAGTTCGGTAACCTGTTGTTTATAGGTGAAAATCGTTTCTGCCGATTTCGGTAAATTCGGTAGGTGAGTGAGAAACTGGTTCAAACCCTAAACAACTGTGCTGCTGTTGATGCTGGATTTTAGACAAGGGGTAAAATCGTAAAACCCCATGACCTAGTGTTACCCGCAACGCATTAACTAAGAGCATTTAACTCGGGTGTAAATAATTAATAGGGGTATTTTTTTAAAACACCAGATTAGGGTTTTCAATATAGAACCCTAATTCCAAAACCAAGCCGCATACTGCGCACCATGGCAACCATGCCAAACCAAGCCGCATACTGCGCACCATGGCAACCATGCCAAACCAAGCCGCATCTTTGTGCACCATGGCAACCATGCCAAACCAAGCCGCATCTTTGCGCACCATGGCAACCATGCCAAACCAAGCCGCATACCGCGCACCATGGCAACCATGCCAAACCAAGCCGTATACTGCGCACCATGGCAACCATGCCAAACCAAGCCGCACTCTGCGCACCATGGCAACAACGCCAAACCAAGCCGCACCCTGCGCACCATGGCAACAACGCCAAATTCCAAGCCGCTATGCCTTTGGCCCACGACCAACATAGCGCCCTAGGTTTGCAACACTTGCAACTAGGTCAACATGGACGCACGTGCCATTGGCACATGCCAACACGTGCCGCAAGCCATATTTCCAAGCCGCTATGACTTTGGCCCACGCCCAACGTAGCGCCCTAGGTTTGCAAGACTTGCAACTAGGTCAACATGGCCGCACGTGCCATTGGCACATGCCAACACGTGCCGCAAGCCATATTTCCAAGCCGCTATGCCTTTGGCCCACGCCCAATGTAGCGCCCTAGGTTTGCAAGACTTGCAACTAGGTCAACATGGCTGCACGTGCCATTGGCACATGCCAACGCGTGTCGCAAGCCATATTTCAAGCCGCTATGCCTTTGGCCCACGCCAAACATAGCGCCCTAGGTTTGCAAGACTTGCAACTAGGTCAACATGGCCGCACGTGCCATTGGCACATGCCAACACGTGCCGCAAGCTATATTTCCAAGCCGCTATGCCTTTGGCCCACGCCCAACGTGGCGCCCTAGGTTTGCAAGACTTGCAACTAGGTCAACATGGCCGCACGTGCCATTGGCACATGCCAACACGTGCCGCAAGCCATATTTCCAAGCCGCTATGCCTTTGGCCCACACCCAACATAGCGCCCTAGGTTTGCAAGACTTGCAACTAGGTCAACATGGCCGCACGTGCCATTGGCACATGCCAACGCGTGTCGCAAGCCATATTTCCAAGCCGCTATGCCTTTGGCCCACGCCAAACATAGCGCCCTAGGTTTGCAAGACTTGCAACTAGGTCAACATGGCCGCACGTGCCATACATGCCAACACGTGCCGCAAGCCAGATTTCCGAGCCGGCTATGCCTTTGCCCACGCCCAACATAGCGCCCTAGGGTTTGCAAGACTTGCAACTAGGTCAACATGGCCGCACGTGCCATTGGCACATGCCAACACGTGCCGCAAACCGTATTTCCGAGCCGCTATGCCTTTGGCCCACGCCAAACATAGCGCCCTAGGTTTGCAAGACTTGCAACTAGGTCAACATGGCCGCACGTGCCATTGGCACATGCCAACGCGTGTCGCAAGCCATATTTCCAAGCCGCTATGCCTTGGGCCCACGCCAAACATATCGCCCTAGGTTTGCAAGACTTGCAACTAGGTGAACATGGCCGCACGTGCCATTCGCACATGCCAACACGTGTCGCAAGCCATATTTCCGAGCCGCTATGCCTTGGGCTCACGCCAAACATAGCGCCCTAGGTTTGCAAGACTTGCAACTAGGTCAACACGGCCGCACGCGCCATTAGCACATGCCAAACACACATGCTGGTAGCCTAACTTGCAAACCGTGCAACCTACCAAGGCATTCCGCACATGCCAAACACACACGTTGGTAGCCTAGCTTGCAAGCCGTGCAACCTACAACTAAGGCATTCCGCACATGCCGTTGGCACATGCCAAACACACACGCTGGTAGCCTAACTTGCAAACCGTGCAACCTACCAAGGCATTCCGCACATGCCAAACACACACGCTGGTAGCCTAGCTTGCAAGCCGTGCAACCTACCACCAAGGCATTCCGCACATGCCGTTGGCACATGCCAAACGCACACGCTGGTAACCTAACTTGCAAACCGTGCAACCTACCACCAAGGAATTCCGCACATGCTATTGGCACATGTCACACGCGCCACTAGCAGCGCCACTTGCACTCAAGATGCAACCAACACTCGAGACATCGACACAAGGCGGGGATGCTTCTTTAGGGTTTTGGTTTGGCGATCACAGAGATGCGGCGTACACTACGCTCACATTAAGAAAGCGTGAAAAGGAATAAAGCGGTCAAATAAAAGAAAATAATGGTGAAAAACGTTTTTCGCCCATTAAACCATGCGGTTACCACCTCCTCCCATTATTTCACCCTTTACTCTCTTCCTTCATGAGTCCAGTGGTACGTTTCAATCTCGACTTGTATAAATAGGTCTTACCTATTTCCACCGACAACAAGTCTCGGTCGGGGAGAAATATACTACACTTACACTCTCGTAAAGGCAACTTTGCAAGCTCTCCCAAAAGCTTCTATCTCTTGCAAGCTTCCTAAGCTTTCACTTTCTACAAGTCGAGATACTACTCTCCTCAACACCTTTCTTTGCTTCCCTCCCCAAATCAACCCTTCTCCTCCACTTTGTGACCGAAGCAAGTCCGGAACGGCCATTTCTTGGTTTAGGCGGACTTGTACGAATCGATCTCTCGAATCTACAAAGTGCTCACGTGCAAGACACATTTGTTTAGGGTTTGAATCAATTTCTCACTCACCCACCGAAATTACCGAAATCGGCGAAACGATTTTCACCCATAAACAATTGGCGACCACAAATGGGAGGATTGATCTATCGGCTACAATATCAACTCCAACTCCTCATTTCGTTTTCCGAACATCAAATCCCAACATGGTGGAACTCGGATCTGGAGCGGCTGCGAGAACATCAACGCAGAACGCATCCCTGATGTTGGCGTCTCCCCCCATAACATTGTTACTTCACCAGCTGACAACAACAACATCGAATGCACTCCCTTAAGTGTAACACCGCCTATCACCATGTCCAGAGCCGCTACCTCCTCTAGCGTCTCTGCACAACCCTCTAATCACGGCAACAAGAATATCTCTTCAGGTGTCACGCCCCCAGTCACCAGGGCTAGGGCCGCCACCGCGACCCCGAATGCTTCTTCCCAAAGCATGGCGCCTCGACAACTAAGGCTCCAATTACCCCCCGCCGACGGGACGAGAGACCGGAGGGACCAGAGGAAGTCGCCCTTACGTCACCATCGCCGATTTGATGGAACGACAGAGACGCTCGCGCGAGCCCGAGAAAGACATGGTTTCAACACAAAAGGAGGTGCTCACCTTTCTCAAAACCCCGACGGAGCGACTACCCCGTGAGTCGCATCCTCCGAAGACGCCTAGAAGCATCTCCAACAACCCCGACGCTGGCACCTCGGCGGGGCACGCCTCCACGGATGAAGAAACTCGCACTAGAGTCCCGTTGGAGAGAAATCAACCACCAAATTTCGTCATGAGAAAAGATTTGGAACAACTCCTACGTGACCGAATCAAGCATGATGAGTTCGATGTACATCATCACCAACCCCTTACCCGTCCAAATACAGAGAATCCCTCTCCCAAGGGGGTACTCTTCCCCTCAATTTACCCCCGTATGATGGTGTAGGAATGCACGCGAACATGTTTCTCGTTTCTGGAATCCTTGGGTGAACATGAATGTAATCACGTTCTTCGTTTAAGGGAATTTTCAAAATCACTTACCGGAAGGGCGTATACATGGTACAACAACATCCCACCGAACAAAGATTCCCAACCGGAGTAGCATGGTCACCGCGTTTACAGAAGTATTTCTTCGTGTCTCAACAAGTTACCTTTTCGGACCTCGGGAGAATGTACCGGGGATAACGAACATCCAAATGATTTCGTCAAAAGGTTCGTGGTTCAAGCACTCGATTGTCACGACCCAAACGTGACCGAGCAACAATTGGTAAACGCATGCATCAATGGTATGGTCCCGATCTACCGCGCCTCCGCTATAAAACTTGCGTTTCCAAACATTCTCCGAACTCCATGAGGCCGCCGGACGATCTCGCAACAACAAAGACCAAAGATTACCGGAAAGGACTAGGCCAACTCGAATCGAAGACGCACATGAAACTCGCGGGAGTAGGCGCCTCATCAAAGCAAACAATTTAATGCCGGCTCATCCTCCATGAACATAGTGAACGAAAGAGGAAAAAGGAAAGCCGCAACTACGAGCCACCAGGCCCGAAACGTGAAGCGCCGGCGCAACGGAGCCCGCAACTGGATCGCCACTAAAACTCTTGTGCAGCATCGTGAGGCCGAAGGAAATATCCTTGATTTCCCATTCCCCATCGAGGAGGTGATTGACCTCCTAGAAGCCTGGGTTCAAGATGATGTCATCAGACTGCCACCGCCTAGACGTCCACCAACTGAGGCTGAGATGGCAAACCCCAAATACTGCCATTACCACAGGTTCGCTCACCACCCGACTAGCTATTGCAACAGATTAAAGCATATTTTCAAGGAAAGGATAGAAGCAGGAGAACTCCAACTAGGAGACGAAAGAGTGCATCGAGACCCACTCCCAATAAGAAACTGCGGTTCCTCTGGGGACTCCGTGCACGAGACCGTGCAATCCATGATGCGACATATATGCGAAATTCTCTATCTCTCCAAGGTTCAGCGCCAAGATATTTTCGCAGCTCTCAATCGTGTTGTATCCGGCAAACGGCTTTTTCTCCCCTCGGAATCCACGCCAAGGGCTCAAGCTTCCCAAACAAGTGAAGCGGAGAACCGGGACTGGCTGACCACGTCCGTCTAAGAGGTACCGAACTTGACAACACGCTCATCGACATGACCTCGACCACAACATCATCACTTTCAAGACACAAAAGGCAAATGGATTTACAAAGCAAGACGCTACCTATTTCCCGTATGTGATTAAGAGCTTGAGAGGAGAGGCTTTGAACGCACATGGCTACATCAACCTAGAGATCGAGATGGGAGACGCTATAACACACAACAAGTTCCACATTGTCAAAGAACTAGATCATGACATGATTTTGGGACGCTTATGGGCGCTCGACAACAAGGCAAAACTGGGCGTACACCCTCTGCCGACATCCCTGCCCGAAGGGATTCCCAACAAATCGTCCCACGGGTTATCACATCAACGAGCTATTAAAGGAACCCAAGCGTCCGAAGAGGACCCGTTGGCGCTATCCCATGATTTTCAAATGCAAGTAAGTCTGACCGAGCAACCTTTTCTGCAACCGACCTTTTCTTCCCCCATTCCGTCATGGGGACTCGAGCGCAACAACCGCACGAACGCCGTCAAAAAATGTGAATGGGGAGCTGGACCATTCGAACACTTTGCAAGAAGCTTGGAAGCTTCTGGCGAAACCAACGAAGCCAAGGCTCAAATGGTTACATGACGTCTGAACCCGTTTTCAATCGGAGATGTAGTGGTTAAGGAAAGCTCGTTTCAAGTTGGGAGGATGACAAAGAAAGATGGATTTGCCCGAGTAAGGTGAAGGCGAGCCGCACTGGTTGCGGATACCCTTTTGGGAGGATATTGCAAGCTCATCAATACCGACACACCCGAAGGCGTGATAGTTCACTCGCGATGGCTCAAGGAATCCAATCCCTAAAATGTTGTATTTCCCAATCACTCCCCTTTTCGCACTTCATTTGAATCATTCCTCTTAATAACCAGTACTTCCCAGGATGAATACACCGTTTGTATTTTTCCACTGGAGACCTACCCTTTGTCAAAAAAATAAACTAAAAAATAAAATAAATATATCTCTTCCGAGCGAATCCTTCGGATATCGAGAGAAATACATCGGAAGAACCAGGAAAACCATTGCGAGCCATCATACCACAACCCCTTTCAAAAAAATATATATATATATGAAGCAAAAGGTTTACCGATGAAGAAGAAGGGAAAGATGTGTTTACAAAAAAAAAAAAAGAAGGAAAAACATCAGGGAACTAAGCGGCTAACGAGAAAAACAAAAAGGAGGAACTAGCCCTCGAAGGATGAAGCGCAAGTCCCTTCGGCAAAGCTATCTTCAAGCATTTCCCCCGAGAATCCTTCGAAACAAAGGTTCCACTCGGGTTTTAGCAGCGGCGACCTCAACATCCCATCCCAAAGTAGCCACAAGCACAGCAGCTTCCTCCCGACAACTATTCCAAAGATACGCCACCATGACGCCTCCGTTTGTTGATTCATCCACATCAAAATTGAGAATCATGGCGTTCTCCTCCGCGTCCACTGAACCCAAGGGAGTCCGAACATGCACATATTCTTCGTGGGGATAGGTGGGAGGGAGGTCCTTAATAATTTCATTAGCTTCATGGAACAAAGATTCAACCCCGACCGATACCTCCTCAAGAGAAGAAGATCGATCTCCACCGATTCTGAAGTCCTTTTCCAAAAGGTTAAAGGCACGGCCGTCTCTGGAAGATCCCATCATACACTGCAAGAAATGGAAAGATGATCAAGTTCCATCCTGTCTACACGCATATAAAAAAGAGGATGGCGAGAACAAAAAAAAAAAAAAAAAAAAGGGGGAAGAAGAAGAAAACGCACCGGCAAAGCAAAGGAAAAGGGGAATCAACAAGAAGAACCCTTTTCTCAAACGAGGAGACGATGCTATTATTTTTTGGATATGAATACGGAACCTTAAAAAGGGAAAGGAAGCAATGGGAGACATAACGCTTCCATTTTAGCATGAATAATGCCCTAATTGAAGCCGCACGTGAAGGAAAGAAAGATAAGGAAACTTTGCTATCTAAGAAACTCCTCCTTGTTTACATCGGTCTCACCAGCTAGCACACTCAGTTAGCCAGCACACGCCATTTCCCAAGTCACGCCTGCAAGCATGGTTTCCAAGTTGGACCGGCCCCACCAATTGTGCCTACCTCCCAACGGTCGCCCAAGTCACGCCTGCAAGCATGGTTTCCAAGATTAGACCGACTTCCCAATGCCGCCCAAGTCACGCCCTCATGGTTTCCAAGATCGACCGACTTCCCAATGCCGCCCAAGTCACGCCTGCAAGCATGGTTTCAAGATTAGACCCGACCTCCCAATGGTCGCCCAAGTCACGCCCGCAAGCATGGTTTCCAAGATTAGACCGACCTCCCAATGGTCGCCCAAGACACGCCCGCAAGCATGGTTTCCAAGATTAGACCGGCCCCACCAATTGCGCCAACTTCCCAACGTCGCCTGCTGCACCGGGCCTGGTTGTGCCAGACCTCCCGATTGTGCAAAACTACCGAGGCAAAGATTCGAAATCCTATTTATAAAAGGTCGGACAAGCCTCCTTCAATTTTCTTTACGGTTTGTTGTTAATAGTTTGTCACCATCTTATGCTTACCTCGCAACAAAGCCCTTGTTCGATCTAGCGGGGACTTAATGTTGATGGTGGATTTTAGACAAGGGGTAAAATCGTAAAACCCCATGACCTAGTATTACCCGTAACGCATTAACTAAGAGCATTTAACTCAGGTGTAAATAATTAATAGGGGTATTTTTTCAACATACCCAGTTAGGGTTTTCAACACGTAACCTAATTCCAAAACCAAGCCGCATCTTTGCGCACCATGGCAACCATGCCAAACCAAGCGCGCATCTTTGCACCATGGCAACCATGCCAAACCAAGCCGCATACTGCGCACCATGGCAACCATGCCAAACCAAGCCGCATCGCGCACCATGGCAACCATGCCAAACCAATCCGCATCATGCGCCGCACCATGGCAACCATGCCAAACCAAGCCGCATCTTGTGCACCATGGCAACCATGCCAAACCAAGCCGCACTCTTTGCACCATGGCAACCATGCCAAACCAAGCCGCATCTCGCGCACCATGGCAACCATGCCAAACCAAGCCGCACTTTGCGCACCATGGAAACAACGCCAAACCAAGCCGCACCCTACGCACCATGGCAACAACGCCAAATTCCAAGCCGCTATGCCTTTGGCCCACGACCAACATAGCGCCCTAGGTTTGCAAGACTTGCAACTAGGTCAACATGGCCGCACGTGCCATTGGCACATGCCAACACATGCCGCAAGCCATATTTCCAAGCCGCTATGCCTTTGGCCCACGCCCAACGTAGCGCCCTAGGTTTGCAAGACTTGCAACTAGGTCAACATGGCCGCACGTGCCATTGGCACATGCCAACACGTGTCGCAAGCCATATTTCCAAGCCGCTATGCCTTTGGCCCATGCCCAACGTAGCGCCCTAGGTTTGCAAGACTTGCAACTAGGTCAACATGGCCGCACGTGCCATTGGTACATGCCAACATAGCGTAGTCGCAAGCCATATTTCAACAAGCCGCTATGCCTTTGGCCCACGCAAAACATAGCGCCCTAGGTTTGCAAGACTTGCAACTAGGTCAACATGGCCGCACGTGCCATTGGCACATGCCAACACGTGCCGCAAACCGTATTTCCGAGCCGCTATGCCTTTGGCCCACGCCAAACATAGCGCCCTAGGTTTGCAAGACTTGCAACTAGGTCACCATGGCCGCACGTGCCATTGGCACATGCCAACGCGTGTCGCAAGCCATATTTCCAAGCCGCTATGCCTTGGGCCCACGCCAAACATAGCGCCCTAGGTTTGCAAGACATGCAACTAGGTCAACATGGCCGCACGTGCCATTGGCACGTGCCAACACGTGTCGCAAGCCATATTTCCGAGCCGCTATGCCTTGGGCCCACGCCAAACATAGCGCCCTAGGTTTGCAAGACTTGCAAACTAGGTCAACACGGCCGCACGCGCCATTGGCACATGCCAAACACACACGCTGGTAGCCTAACATTGCAAACGTGCAATCTACCAAGGCATTCCGCACATGCCAAACACACACGCTGGTAGCCTAGCTTGCAAGCCGTGCAACCTACCACCAAGGCATTCCGCACATGCCGTTGGCACATGCCAAACACATACGCTGGTAGCCTAACTTGCAAACAGTGCAACCTACCAAGGCATTCCGCACATGCCAAACACACACGCTGGTAGCCTAGCTTGCAAGCCGTGCAACCTACCACCAACGCATTCCGCACATGCCACATGCCAAACGCACACGCTGGTAACCTAACTTGCAAACCGTGCAACCTACCACCAAGGCATTCCGCACATGCCATTGGCACATGCCACACGCGCCACTAGCAGCGCCACTTGCACTCAAGATGCAACCAACATTCGAGACATCGACACAAGCCGGGGATGCTTCTTTAGGTTTTGGTTTGGCAGTCACAAAGATGCGGCGTACACTACGCTCACATTAAGAAAGCGTGAAAAGGAATAAAGCAAGTCAAATAAAGAGGAAATAATGGTGAAAAATGTTTTCACCCATTAAACCATGCGGTTACCACCTCCTCCCATTATTTCACCCTTTACTCTCTTCCTTCATGAGGCCGTGGTACGTTTCAATATCGACTTGTATAAATAAGTCTTACCTATTTCCACCGGACAACAAGTCTCGGTCAGGAGAAATATACTACACTTACACTCTCGAAAGGCAACTTTGCAAGCTCTCCCAAAAGCTTCTATCTCTTGCAAGCTTCCTAAGCTTTCACTTTACGATACAAGTCGAGATACTACTCTCCTCAACACCTTTCTTTGCTTCCCTCCCCAAATCAACCCTTCTCCTCCACTTTGTGACCGAAGCAAGTCCGGAACGGCCATTTCTTGGTTTAGGCCGGACTTGTATGCGTATCGATCTCTCAAATCTACAAAGTGCTCATGCGCGGCACATTTATTTAGGGTTTGAATCAATTTCTCACTCACCCACCGAAATTAACGAAATCAGCAGAAACGATTTTCACCCATAAACAATTGGCGACCACAGCGGGAGCACTTTATAGATTCGAGAGATCAATCTGTACAAGTCCGGCCTAAACCAAGAAATGGCCGTTCCAGACTTGCTTCGGTCACAAAGTGGAGGAGAAGGGTTGATTTGGGGAGGGAAGCAAAGAAAGGTGTTGAGACCAGAATAATTCTGGGAGAATAGTATCTCGACTTGTATCAGAAAGTAGAAGCTTGGGAAGCTTGCAAGAGATGGAAGCTTTTTGGAGAGCTTGCAAAGTTGCCTTTTCTGAGAGTGTAGTATTTTTATCTTGACCGAGACTTGTTGTCTGGTGGAAATAGGTAAGACCTATTTATACAAGTCGGGATTAAAACGTACCCTGGCCTCATGAAGGAAGAGTAAAGGGTGAAATAATGAGAGGAGGTGGTAACCGCAAGGTGTTTATGGGTGAAAACGTTTTCACCATTATTTCCTCATTTATTTGACCGCTTTATTCCTTTTCACGCTTTCTTAATGTGAGCGTAGTGTACGCTGCAAGCTGTGACCGCCAAAGCAAAACCCTGGAAAGCATCCCCAGTTGTGTTGATATCTCGAGTGTTGGTTGCACCTTGAGTGCAAGTGGCGCTGCTAGTGGCACGTGTGGCATGTGCCATTGGCATGTGCGGAATGCCCTTGTTGCGGGTTGTACTTCGAGTGCAAGTGGCAATGCCAGAGATGCTAGTGGCGTGCGTGGCATGTGCCAATGTCATGTGCGGAATGCCATGGTGGTAGGTTGTATGTTGAGTGTAAGTGGCAATGCCAGAGCTGCTAGTGGCGTGTGTGGCATGTGCAGAATGCCTTGGTGGTAGGTTGCACGGTTTGCAAGTTACGCTACCAGCGTGTGTGTTTGGCATGCGCCAATGGCATGTGCCGAATGCCTTGGTGGTAGGTTGCACGGTTTGCAAGTCAGCTACCAGCGTGTGTGTTGGGCATGTGCGGAATGCCTTGGTGGTAGGTTGCACGGTTTGCAAGTTAGGCTACCAGCGTGTGTGTTTGGCATGTGCAAATGGCATGCGTGGCCGTTAGGGCCGTGGCCTTGGTAAGAAAAGCTACCAGCGAGCATGTTGGCATGTACCAATGGCATGCGTGGCCGTTAGGGCCGTGGCCTTGGTAAGAAAAGCTACCAGCGAGCAAGTTGGCATGTGCCAATAGCATGCGTGGCCGTTAGGGCTGTGGCCTTGGTAGGAAAAGCTACCAGCGAGCATGTTGGCATGTGCCAATGGCATGCATGGCCGTTAGGGCCGTGGCCTTGGTAGGAAAAGCTACCAGCGAGCATGGTGGCATGTGCCAATGGCATGCGTGGCCGTTAGGGCTGTGGCCTTGGTAGGAAAAGCTACCAACGAGCATGGTGGCTTGTGCCAATGGCATGCGTGGCCGTTAGGGCCATGCCTTGGTAGGAAAAGCTACCAGCGAGCATGTTGGCATGTGCCAATGGCATGCGTGGCCGTTAGGGCCGTGGCCTTGGTAGCAAAAGCTACCAGCGAGCATGGTGGCATGTGCCAATGGCATGCGTGGCCGTTAGGGCCGTGGCCTTGGTAGGAAAAGCTACCAGCGAGCATGTTGGCATGTGCCAAT
Source organism: Papaver armeniacum (assembly GCA_023531295.1). Lineage (NCBI taxonomy): Eukaryota > Viridiplantae > Streptophyta > Magnoliopsida > Ranunculales > Papaveraceae > Papaver > Papaver armeniacum. Next base: position 626,221 of record JAJJWW010011587.1, on the reverse strand, counting down.
GGCATGCGTGGCCGTTAGGGCCGTGGCCTTGGGAAAAGCTACCAGCGAGCATGTTGGCATGTGCCAATGGCATGCGTGGCCGACTTGGCCTAGGTTGCATGGTTTGTAAGCCTAGGGCGCTATATTTGGCATAGCGGCTTGGAAATATGGCTTGTGGTACGTGTTGGCATGTGCCAATGGAACGTACAGCCATGTTGACCTAGTTGCACGTTTTGCAAGCCTAGGGCGCTATATTTGGCATGCGCCAATGGCATAGCGGCTTGGAAATATGGCTTGTGGTACGTGTTGGCATGTGCCAATGGCACGTCGGCCATGTTGACCTAGTTGCACGTTTTGCAAGCCTAGGGCGCTATATTTGGCATGCGCCAATGGCATAAGCGGCTTGGAAATATGGCTTGTGGTACGTGTTGGCATGTGCCAATGGCACGTACGGCCATGTTGACCTAGTTGCACGTTTTGCAAGCCTAGGCGCTATATTTGGCATGTGCCAATGGCATAGCGGCTTAGTTTGGCATGGTTGCCAATGAGTGCGATATGTAGTTTGGTTTTGGCGTCGCTGCCATGGTGCGCAGTGTGCGGCTTGGTTTTGGCGTTGTTGCCATGGTGCGCAGTGTGCGGCTTGGTTTTGCATTGTTGCCATGGTGCGCAGTGTGCGGCTTGGTTTGGCATTGTTGCCATGGTGCGCAGTGTGCGGCTTGGTTTGGCATTGTTGCCATGGTGCGCAGTGCGCGGCTTGGTTTGGCATTGTTGCCATGGTGCGCAGTGTGCGGCTTGGTTTGGCATTGTTTCCATGGTGCGCATTGTGCGGCTTGGTTTGGCATTGTTGCCATGGTGCGCAGTGTGCGGCTTGGTTTGGCATTGTTGACATGGTGCGCAGTGTGCGGCTTGGTTTGGCATTGTTGCCATGGTGCGCGGTGTGCGGCTTGGTTTTGGAATTAGGGTTACGTATCGAAAACCCTAATGCAGTATTTTGAAAAAATACCCACTATTAATTATTTACACCTGAGTTAAATGTTCTTAGTTAATGTGTTGCGGGTAACACTAGGTCATGGGGTTTTACGATTTTACCCCTTGTTTAAAAACCACCATCAACATTAAGTCCCCTGCTTAGCTCGGAACAGGGGCTTTGTTGCGAGGTAAGCATAAGATGGTGACAAACTATCAACAGCAAACCGTAAAGAGAATTGAGGAGGCTTGTCTGACCTTTTATAAATAGGATTTGGAATCCTTGCCTCTGGTAGTTTTGCACAAATCGGGAGGCTGGCACAATTGGTGGGGCCGGTGCAGCTTGGGCAACGTTGGGAAGTTGGCGTGACTTGGGAAACTGAGCGTGCTGGCTGGTGGGACCGGCGTAAGGTGTGCGTGCTTGCAGGCGTGGCTTGGGCGGTCATTGGGAAGTCGGTGCAATTGGTGGGGCCGGTGCAACTTGGGCGACATTGGGAAGTTGGGCGCCCTTGTGGGCCCGCTTCTTACATGCACGATTTTGGTAAAAGGAAATCCTTCCCTATTTCAGAATCTTCACGCCTATATAAAGTCCCTTTCTCCCATCTTGCACTTTCATCTTTTCATCCTTTCCTATCAGCGGCAGAGTCATAAAGAAAAACGGCTTCCAGGTATGTCTTCCAGTACTTCCCTTTTTTATGTAGGTGTAAACCCTAAGAGTAGGCGTTTTTCTTTGCGCATATAATTTCCTGGCGTGTCTCTTGTAGAAAATATTGTATGTATGCAACCAAGGGAAATAATGTATATATTATTCGAACCCGTAGGAAAGTGCTCCATATATTATTTTGAACTCGAAGAAGGTTACTGTAGACGCACTTGATCCCGTATAAAATACCGCGTATATAATTTTGAACCACAGAAGAAAATATCTGCGTGTGCGAGTCTTGAACCCGTAGAGAATATTGTACATGAATCCCGAAGAAGAATACTGTATATATGCTCCATACGACTTGAACCCGCAGAAATATTGTATATATGATTTTCGGTCCTTAAAGAAATCTCACACGTGCGATTTTGAACCCGTAGAAAAATGCTCCATATATAATTTTGAACCCGAAGAAGGATACTGTAGACACACTTGAACCCGTATAAAATGCCGCGTATATAGTCTTGAACCCGAAGAAAATACTGCGTATATAGTCTTGAACCCGAAGAAAATACTGCGTATATAGTCTTGAACACGAAGAAAATACTGCGTGTGCAGTTTTTGAACCCGTAGAGAATACACCCTCTTTTTTTTTTTTTTTTTGTATTTCGGGTTTTCCTTTTGTCGGGCGCGGTTATGTGTCAGGGAGATAATTTTGTTGTTTTTTTTTTTTGTGTGCAGATATCTTGTTACTAAGTTGTTATTAAGAAATCCGACAAGATGTTACCTGAGCAAAATTTCGCCTCATCGAAGGATGTCCATAATTCCAAACCAAACACGGATGATGAGTTCTTCGCCAAAAACTTGTCTCTGCTCGGAAAAATCACCCGGTTTCGTGCCAATTTTGTTAACTGGTGGTGAAGATGAAAAGAAGACACGCTCGGTTCTCCCGAGAGAACACCATACGGTTCTTGTCTTCAAAAAGGGGTATACTCCTCTTCCAACATTGATTTCGGGATGTGTTAAAGCCCATTGCGTTCTTTTGATAGATGAATTGAGTTCATGGTGAGTAAGGAGCACATAAACACCAATCGACTCGAGCGAAGATTATTGATCTTTGTCGAGCTTGAGTAAACCTCCGTGATTAGGAAGGATATCCCGGGCTTGGTTGCTTTCATCTCCAGATGGTGTTCGGACACCCATACGATCATATGTAGATGGGGTGAGATAACTTTCTCCTTGGAGAGTGTGGCTCTCTTCTTTGAATCTTCCCAGAATCGGGAATCTTAAAATCCAATTATCTGAAAGTGAGGTGAAGATGCGGGATGACCTTGCCGCTAAGTTGGGAGATTACGCTCGAAAAGACTCCACTGCGAAGTCAAAGGATTAAATCCGGAAGAGGATGAAAGGTGCGTTTATAGTTGGTGGATGTCTCAATGGTTTCGGACGAGTGGAACACAGAACAGAAAGCGGCGATCTTCATGTTGCAGCATTTTTGGCTCTCTAGTTGTCTAGAGACATTTTTGATGACTTCGTTACGCAAGAAGGAAATAAGACCGGAGTTGCTAGCGATTGCTGTGAAGTTAGCAAAAGGTGAAGTTCTTCCCATTGGCAAGCTATTCCTTGGTTCCCTGTATGTGCATCTGGATCACCTGGTTGCGAACATGCGAGTTTCGAATGGTTTCATGAAAGTGGATTCATATGTGCACGTTGCTTTTCTGCAAAATCCGGTTATGGGAGCACTTTGAGAAGTATGCTCAAAAACCGATGCTTTCGATTCCATGAGTTGGGGGTTCCCAGAATTCTTTGATGGGTGAACGGGCGTCCAAAGGTTGGCATGAGCTTGGTTAGTCTTCTTGACAAGTCATATGAAATCAGTTTTCGCCCGTGGGAGCCGGTCCATAGGTCGGTGACTCAAATTGACACCTTTGCTTCTGCTCCGATCATGTCTTTGTCTTCCGACGGCGATTTGAGCGTTGGTGAAAACTTGTTTATTCAAAGCTGCATGTCCGGTTATATGCCGTCTTTCTTCATGGGGTCTTTCCAAATAGCTGCTTACAATATTGACCGTGCTGCTCGTCACATGGGTTTCGATCAAGGGGTGCCTCTTGCTTACCAGCCGGTGATCCCTAAGGATTCATTGCGTGCCGCCTTTAATGCTAGCGCCCTTGAGACGGGTATCCGTCTTCCCTTCTTTCAAATGGGAAGAGTAACTTCGACGACCTTCGGCTATAATGAGTTCTGGTGCGACGAGTTTATTATGATCCAAGATTTTGTGAATAACGTGGTGGAGAACGTTCGTTGTAAACCTTCCCAGCAATTTTGAAGAAGTATCCAATGTTGAGAGATCTCAAGCGAAAGTTGCCTAGCAACTCGGAAAGTCCCGAGGCCAAGGAACGGAGAACGAAGAATCGTGTTTGGTGGGTTCCTGGAAGGTTTCAAAAGACCCTCCCTCGGCTCTCGTGTCTTTCAGTTCTTCCAATAACCGGGTATGTGTCGCCTCTTCGTTGGTTTGTCTCAAAACACGTGAATTTCTCGCGAAAACATGTGTCTTGTTTCCTCCAGGGCTTCGGTAGTGTTAATGCTTTCGTTGCCTTTGCAATTTGCCGGGAGACGGCAATTTCTTCAAAGAATTCCAGCAGCATTGAGCCTTCTCATAGCGGTGATGAGTCGGAGAAAGAAGAAAGTTCGACAAGTGAGAGTGATTCCTCTGGCAGCACTGGCTCTTTTTCGGGAAGTGGTTCGGTGAGTTTCGCGTTTCTTTTCTTTCTTCTTCTGTTTCTTCTTTTGAAAAATGTCTAACTCAAGTTCGCAGGAGGAATCCGGTTCGGAGGATGATTCTGGGGTAGAGTCACACGAAAACTTGCCTTTGGTGACCACCGCTGGTGACTTGGAGATGGGCGTTAGCCAATTGCCGGGCACAGATGTGGTTCAAACGGTGGATGATTCTATGATGGTTGCTGTCGTAGACATGGAAGAAGACCCTCTGCGAGTAGTGAGGCCAGGTGCAGGCGCCATTTTTGATCCCCCGTACTTGGTTCCTTATCCAGTCATGTCTTGGTTGGCGGCTTCAATCGTGCCGCTAAGCATGAGGCGTTGTACACCGAATGCAGGAGAAGCACGGACATATGGCTACAACCAAGAAAGTCACTAGTCGATTTGCGGCTGGTTAAGCGTGTGGAAGAGCTTTATCTTCCATCGAGGATATGCGTGAGGTGACCGGTCACACCGTTTACGAAGACGTTATTGCCGACTGGGAGCACCATCGCGACGTGTGAGTAGAAAGGAGTTCAACACTTCGTGGTTTGTCGAAGGCCTTGCTTGAGATCCAAAAGTTGAAAGATGCACGACAATCGAAAGCCTTTCCGCCGAGGAGATTACGCGACGGGAGATGGAGCTCGAAAAGCTTTCCAAGATGTTGACTATGAAGAGAGCGGCTCTTGAAGATGCAAAGTTGACTTTCTCAAGAAGAGCGGACTTGTTGGATGATTTTCCTTGAACGTTTCTCCGTTAAACTTTCATTTAGGTTCTTTTTTTTTTTTTGAAAGACATATTGGATGTCCGGTTCAAAACTTGACCTTTGATAGGCAATTTGGTAGCTTTTTAGGGTATTGGATTATTTAGGATGAATGGTTTTGATAATATGACTCTGATTATGTTTTGGGAAAGGAATATTGCTTTTATGAAAGTGTGTGCTAGCAATAGGCACAAGACTCAGTAGTATGACGGTTTTACTAAGAACCTAAAAATAGATTGTATATCTTGCCTTGAATTTACTCACTTCATAGGTTTTGCGAACACGCCCCTCTCCATGTAAAATGCGGTTTTGCTGGCGGTTTTTGCTGGTAGCATCGCAACAAGTCCCCAATCGCCGGTAGCATCTTGGCGAGTCCCGGGATCGAGTAATAGCATCTTGACAAGTCCCCGTTTTCTTGTGTAGTTTTACAACTAGTAACCGGGTCGTCTGGTAGTTGAGTCGGATTGAGTCGCCTTCCCCTACCATCTTGACATCTGGGTCGAAGAACGAGATCGACATTCTGATATTGTAGTCGATAGATAAATCCTCCCACTGTGGTCGCCAATTGTTTATGGGTGAAAATCGTTTCTGCCGATTTCGGTAAATTAGGTAGGTGAGTGAGAAACTGGTTCAAACCCTAAACAAATGTGCTGCACGTGAGCACTTTATAGATTCGAGAGATCAATGCGTACAAGTCCGGCCTAAACCAAGAAATGGCCGTTCGGACTTGCTTCGGTCACAAAGTGGAGGAGAAGGGTTGATTTGGGGAGGGAAGCAAAGAAAGGTGTTGAGACCGAGAATAGTGCAGGAGAGTAGTATCTCGACTTGTATCGAAAGTAGAAGCTTGGGAAGCTTGCAAGAGATGAAAGCTTTTTTGGAGAGCTTGCAAAGTTGCCTTTTACGAGAGTGTAGTATTTTTCTCCCGACCGAGACTTGTTGTCGCGGTAGAAATAGGTAAGACCTATTTATACAAGTCGGGATTGAAACGCACCACTGGCCTCATGAAGGAAGAGAGTAAAGGGTGAAATAATGAGAGGAGGTGGTAACCGCAAGGTGTTTATGGGTGAAAACGTTTTCACCATTATTTCCTCATTTATTTGACCGCTTTATTCCTTTTCACGCTTTCTTAATGTGAGCGTAGTGTACTGCCGTGCAAGTCTGTGACCGCCAAAACAAAACCCTGGAAAGCATCCCCAAGTTTGTGTTGATATCTCGAGTGTTGGTTGAACCTTGAGTGCAAGTGGCGCTGCTAGTGGCGCGTGTGGCATGTGCCATTGGCATGTGCGGAATGCCCTTGTTGCGGGTTGTACCTGAGCGCAAGTGGCAATGCCGGAGATGCTAGTGGCGTGCGTGGCATGTGCGGAATGCCATGGTGGTAGGTTGTACGTTGAGTTTAAATGGCAATGCCAAAGCTAGTGGCGTGTGTGGCATGTGCGAGAATGCCTTGGTGGTAGGTTGCACGGTTTGCAAGTTAGGCTACCGGCGTGTGTGTTTGGCATGCGCCAATGGCATGTGCGGAATGCCTTGGTGGTAGGTTGCACGGTTTGCAAGTTAGGCTACCGGGCGTGTTTTTGGCATGTGCCAATGGCATGTGCGAATGCCTTGGTGGTAGGTTGCACGGTTTGCAAGTTTGGCTACCAGCGTGTGTGTTTGGCATGTGCCAATGGCATGCGTGGCCGTTAGGGCCGTGGCCTTGGTAAGAAAAGCTACCAGCGAGCATGTTGGCATGTGCCAATGGCATGCGTGGCCGTTAGGGCCGTGGCCTTTGTAAGAAAAGCTACCAGCGAGCATGTTGGCATGTGCCAATGGCATGCGTGGCCGTTAGGGCCGTGGCCTTGGTAGGGGAAGCTACCCGGCGAGCATGTTGGCATGTGCCAATGGCATGCGTGGCCGTTTAGGGCCGTGGCCTTGGTAGGAAAAGCTACCAGCGAGCATGGTGGCATGTGCCAATGGCATGCGTGGCCGTTAGGGCCGTGGCCTTGGTAGGAAAAGCTACCAGCGAGCATGGTGGCATGTGCCAATGGCATGCATGGCCGTTAGGGCCGTGGCCTTGGTAGGAAAAGCTACCCGGTGAGCTTGTTGGCATGTGCCAATGGCATGCGTGGCCGTTAGGGCCGTGGCCTTGGTAGGAAAGCTACCAGCGAGCATGGTGGCATGTGCCAATGGCATGCGTGGCCGTTAGGGCCGTGGCCTTGGTAGGAAAAGCTACCAGGGAGCATGTTGGCATGTGCCAATGGCATGCGTGGCCGTTAGGGCCATGGCCTTGGTAGGAAAAGCTACCAGCGAGCATGTTGGCATGTGCCAATGGCATGCGTGGCCGACTTGGCCTAGGTTGCATGGTTTGTAAGCTTAGGGCGCTATATTTGGCATAGCGGCTTGGAAATATGGCTTGTGGTACGTGTTGGCATGTGCCAATGGCACGTACGGCCATGTTGACCTAGTTGCACGTTTTGCAAGCCTAGGGCGCTATATTTGGCATGCGCCAATGGCATAGCGGCTTGGAAATATGGCTTGTGGTACGTGTTGGCATGTGCCAATGGCACGTACGGCCATGTTGACCTAGTTGCACGTTTTGCAAGCCTAGGGCGCTATATTTGGCATGCGCCAATGGCATAGCGGCTTGGAAATATGGCTTGTGGTACGTGTTGGCATGTGTCAATGGCACGTCGGCCATGTTGACCTAGTTGCACGTTTTGCAAGCCTAGGGCGCTATATTTGGCATGCGCCAATGGCATAGCGGCTTGGAAATATGGCTTGTGGTACGTGTTGGCATGTGCCAATGGCACGTGCGGCCATGTTGACCTAGTTGCACGTTTTTTGCAAGCCTAGGGCGCTATATTTGGCATGTGCCAATGGCATATGCGGCTTAGTTTGGCATGGTTGCCAATGAGTGCGATATGTAGTTTGATTTTAGGCGTCGCTTATATGGTGCGTGCCAATGGCATGTGCGACTTGGTTTTTTGCGTTATTGCCATGGTGCGCGCGTGTGTGCGGCTTGGTTTGGCATTGTTGCCATGGTGCGCGGTGTGCGGCTTGGTTTGGCATTGTTGCCATGGTACGCGGTGTGCGGCTTGGTTTGGCATTGTTTCCATGGTGCGCATTGTGCGGCTTGGTTTGGCATTGTTGCCATGGTGCGCCATGATGTGCGGCTTGGTTTGGCATTGTTGCCATGGTGCGCAGTGTGCGGCTTGGTTTGGCATTGTTGCCATGGTGCGCGGTGTGCAGCTTGGTTTTGGAATTAGGGTTCTGTGTCGAAAACCCTAATCTGGTATTTTGAAAAAATACCCCTATTAATTATTTACACAGGAGTTAAATGTTCTTAGTTAATGTGTTGCGGGTAACACTAGGTCATGGGGTTTTAAGATTTTACCCCTTGTTTAAAAACCACCATCAACACCTGCGTGTTAACCGAACGACTAAAAACCTCCATTAAGAGCGAGTTCGGAAACCTGCGTGTTTGGAAAAAGTAACCGAACTACACTTTCAGATGTGTTCGGTTTACTGTTCTTCACATAAAGTAATCAACAAGCCAAAAATCTACATAAAAACTTTACATTTTTTTGAAATTTTGGATCAATTCAACCAACATTATCTAAGTTTGAAGCATACCTGGGTACCCAAATACTCTTCCTCCGGTTGTGGTTTGTAAAATCCATGTTTTACTACTTCATCTTGTCTAGCTTTACTCTCTCAATAATTCTACTTCTTTTTTAAAAAAACCCATCTGATTTTTTAATCTCACTAATATCTTTAACTTAATCATTTCACTAATCACTACACTAATTATTATTTACACTAACTAATCATTACCCAAAATTAATCAGGAGGGTAATTTAGGTATTAATAGAAATATCTAGATAAGGGGTGACCTAGATTTACTTCTAAATGTCTTACTAAAAATTGAACCATGGTCCCCAAAAAAACCATGGTCCCAAGAAATGGTTCTTTGAAAAGATAAGTACAATGGGCTTTAACTGTTCGAGAACCCAGCCAACAGCCGTACCAGAATGATGACGTTTGAGCAGTACCAGAATTAATCAAGTGATAACCCTCCAACATGATACACTATGAGGTGACTACTACCTGCAGGCGTCCACATAGAATCCACAGTCCCATATTCTTCACTAATAACGTTATGCTAGAAGTTTGACTTCTCCAACACCACAAGTACACCATATAGTCATAGTTCTTAGTTGATCAACCAGTAGTGTCGACCTCTCTAATCTCCATCTTAAAGTTACATTTTATTTTATAATTAGTGTGCTTTCATCACTTTATATAGTCGCAGTCTCACCAGCCAATCTTCATGTAACACTATATATATAGAGACAGAACCTCGTACCAAATACTTACAAAAATTAGCACAATATATCTGATCACTTTTACCACGTAATCTTTGATTAGAAAAAATGCCTACTGCTGCCCTAGGAATTCCTGGTCGTCAAAGAAATGCTTTCATTAGTGCCGTGCAGGTCCCTTTCATTAGTGAGGTGGTTGGCGCAGATGGGGAGGTACAACGTGAGTGCCGCTGTCATGGGTGTTTATGTTGTTGCGACAACATAAAAGCATTGTGGGAATTACTTGTGGAGAAAATCAAAGAATTGTTCTCATGTTTTGGATCATGGTAAAAAGATATACAAACCATTATTTCCTTAACTCATTCTCACATGATCATAATATTACATTGCCTGATTGAGTTTCTTTTCTTTTTTGCAGTTGTGGTAAGTGCTGTTGTTGTTGTCATGGTGATTGATGAACCTGTTGGAGTAGTGCCACATTGTCAAGGAAACTCGCGTTTGTGTGCTCTCGCATTACTCCAAATTTGCTATTTCGCAGTTTGTTTGTTTGTTTGTTTAATTTGTTTTGCTGTTTTCGGAAATAATTTGTTATCTCGAGGAGACCTGTCTAGTCCACGGGTATAGAGGTTAACAATGGCTGGAGCAATCGCCTTTCTTAGGGGATTGGATCGTGTTTTTTATGGCATTTATGGTATATACCTTTACCAATAATGTCCATTTTTCTACCACGGTGACCTTTTGGTACATGTATTCGCCTGGATTTTTAAATGCATAATAAAGATTGAATGTTATTTCGGCTGTAATATTTCGGATGTATGTCTTAGAAAATATTAAAGAGCTTACCCTCCGAGGAGGTCATCCACAGATTTACATACACACAAAAACGCAAGGTCATTGCATAGAATATTATCACAGGATTGCAATGTTCCTCCAAATGACAAGCAGAACTCGATCCGTCCAAGTTCTATTGAGCTTCCCTTAAAGAAGCCTCCAACTCCAACAAAGTTGATGCCCTCCATGTGGATATAGAAATGAGATGTTCATAAACAACTTAAGCTCTTAAAACTATAGGAACAAGAATCTCGTAACAATTATGTCTCAGCGAAGATTTAATTAGAAGGTGTCTGCGAAAGCTATCGCAGAGTGTTAGAAGAATGATGTAGCGAATGACGTCGGCCTAATCATGAGGAAAGTTTGAAGACTTTGTGTATTTGAAATATTTAGTCAAAGCATATCAATCAGTATTGATATGCTTCCTTATTTTGCTTTTACGTTTTATTTTCCTTTCCTTCCTTTCTTGTCAATTAGTATAATTTGTAATTAAGATTGATTAAGAGTGATTGATGTAATTACATATTTCTTTCCTAGATTGAAGTTATTCTTCATTATAAATTTATTGTAGTCTTCTCTATAAATAAGAAAGTCTTCATCACTGCTAATTATACAGTGAACAACAAATAGACTGTGTCATTAAATTTGAAATGGTATCTTTGGTCTAGGTTGTCTAGGTTGATCATATCATATCATCTTTTCTTTTTAGTTTTTTTTTATCTTTGTTTCTTCATATTTTTTCTTTTTGTGCTATGGATTGTGTGGATGGTTCAAAATGAGCTACAATGATACTACTTACCCGAGACCAGTTAATGGGTTTTATCGATGGAACTGCCGAGAAGCCTACTGGTCCGATCGAGTTAAGCAAATGGCAGAGTCATAATAACATGGTACCTAAATGGCTTTTAAATTCTACCAATCCTGATATTCGATCAAGCATAGAAAATGCTACAACTACCCATAAGGGTTTTAATCTCACACAAGATGATCTATCTGTGTCCGAGTACTATGAAAAATTCAAATCTTCATGGGATCAGTTAGACACCACTAACTCATTTCCTCCCATTGAATCTGTTATGCTCAATGTTCAAGAAAGGCAACATGCTCCAAGTGAGTTTTCAAATTATTCTACCAGTAACGTTAGATCACTCCATCCAAACAAAGGAAGACGTTCTCATCGTGACCACTGTGGTAAAATTGATCACACTAAATCCGCTTGTTACAAGCTTCATGGGAGTCCTCCAACAGTCAAGGAAGGAACTGTGCTCATTTCTTCATCAGAAAATTTTGAGATGAACACTCCATGTTCATACAAGCCACTATTTACTCTCACTATTGCGCAGTATACTAAACTGCTGGCTCTTCTTTCAACTATGGAAGACCCTGCTATGCTAAGAGCAGATCTTGTAGCCGAACATCAAACTAGTGACTCTGCTATTCCGATTGTGGAGTCAGCTACAGCTGGTGATAATTCTCCGACAGATGAGCCAATAGTCACATCTGCCAACTTAGTAGGTATGATTCTACCATCTCAATCCCCTTGGATTATTGACACTGGTACGTCGAAACATATATGTTCTTCGCTTTCATTATTTTCTACATATATAAAAGGTCCTCTAGATATATATGTACAGCTGCCTAATGGTGAAAATCACCTTGTTTCTCATATCGGTACCGTGGTTTTCTCTCCCACTTTTCAAATTCGAGATGTTTTTTATGTACCGTCTTTTAAGTTTAACTTGTCATCTATATCTCAATTAATGCCTCGCTAAAATGTGTTGTGATTTTTAATCAATCCCATTGTGTGTTTCAGGACCCTTCAACAAAATTTGAAATATTTAGTCGGGGTAAAGCCAAAGATGGCCTATATTATATATGCTCAACAGCAAGTACTCATGTTTCAGCTTTAGTGTTGAATAATTTCGATCTGTGGCATTGGCACATAGGCCACCCATCAGATCTTAGATTCAAATTTTTATGCAAGACTTATCCTTATATTAAGTCGTCTATGAAATGCTCTTGTGATGTATGCCCTCGAGCAAAGAAATCTGGTTTAAAATTTAATAAAAGTACTAGTTCTACTACTCGCGCATTTCAACTTATACATTGCGATATTTGGGGACCATTTAAGGTCCCTTCCCAATCTGGTGCACGATATTTTCTAACAATCGTTGATGATTATACAAGGTTCACATGGATCTATTTAATGTCTGCTAAATCAGACACAAAGAAATACTTAGTGTATTTTTCAAATATTATAAAAACTCAATTTCAGTCAAAAATTGATACTCTACAGTCTGGTAATGGTGATATTTTTATACCACAAATTCAAATCATCCGGTCCGACAATGGCACCGAGTTCCTCTCTAAGGACATTCAATCATGGTATTCCCAACATGGAATTCTTCATCAACGTAGTTGTGTTGACACACCGCAAAAAAAAAGTTTCGTTAAACGAAAACACCGACATCTTCTCGACGTTGCTCGTGCCCTTCGATTTCAGTCAGGGCTACCAATATATTTTTGGGGAGAATGTATCCTCACCGCTGCCTATTTGATAAACAAAATGGCAACTCCTATATTAAACAAGTTTTCTCCTCACCAAATGTTATTTGGCACTCCACCATCCTATTCAACACTTAAAGTTTTCGGGTGTCTTTGGTTTGCTCGAAGTACTCACATTAAAAATAAATTTGATGCCCGAGCTAATCCGGGAATTTTTGTGGGTTACCCTTATGGTCAAAAAGGGTATCGTGTTTTTGATATTGAAACACGCAAAATTATTATTTCTCGTGATGTAGTTTTTCATGAACAAGTATTTCCATTTCTCGATACGGTTAAATATAATTAAAATAAGTACCAGCCGTTGATATCTCTTCCGGTTATAAATGATAGTCCGATATTTGATTATGTTGATTGTTCTCATAAGCATAATTCGACATCAACTGATCCAAGTATCACTTTATCTCAAGAATCAGCATTAAGAAATGTACAAACAACACTTGTTCACTCTCCAAGTCCTTCCCACTTGGACGTAAGTATTAATGGAATCCTCAGCCCATATCAAATTCAAATCCACCTTCTCCTCCAAGGTTGGAAGTTCAAATCCCAAATATTGATGTAAATTATCCATTCACATCAAATTCCAGTTCCCATTCTTCAGGTCCTTCACAGGTGGATCCAAATACTTCACTTTCTCCTAATATTTCTACATATTTGGACAGAATGTCTCGACAACGTCAACCGCCTAAATGGTTAGAGAATTATCATTGCTCTAGTATCTCTTCAACACCATATCCATTGGCTAATTTTATTTCACTTGAATCATTTTCTCAAACTCATCGGGCTTTTTTATCTTCGGTTCTTAATTCCACTGAACCCACTTCCTTTACTCAAGCCATGACAGATCCGAAATGGCGCGATTCAATGAAAAAGGAAATTTTAGCTTTAGAATACTTCCTGGTAAACAACCAATAGGTTGTAAGTGGATCTATAAAATCAAAAATATCGTCCCGATGGATCCATTGAACGCTACAAATCTCGACTTGTTACAAAAGGATACACTAAAGTCGAAGGCATTGATTATCATGATACTTTCGCACCAGTTGAAAAACTCGTTACTGTTGGTCTTCTTCTTTCTGTTGCAGCTGTAAAAGGTTGGTCACTTTATCAATTAGACGTAAATAATGCTTTTCTTCAAGGTGATCTTGAAGAAGAAATTTATATGAAATTACCTCCCGGATTTTCCCGTAAGGGGGAGAATTCTGTTTGCAAATTAAATAAATCTCTATACTGGCCTTAAGCAAGCTTCTCGGCAAAGTGGTTCTCAAAATTCTCTAAGATCCTTATACAAAAGGGTTTTATTCAATCCAACGCTGATTATAGTCTCTTTACATATAAAAAGGGTTCAATTTCTGTTTTTGTTCTCGTTTATGTGGATGACATAATTATCACCGGGAATAATGAAACATCAATTTCCAATCTCAAGAAATTTTTGGAAAAATCTTATTCAATTAAAGATCTTGGTAAACTTCAATACTTTCTAGGAATTGAAGTATCTCGTTCAAATCAAGGTATATTTTTATGCCAACCAAAATATATTCTTGATATCTTAAAAGATACGGGCTTGACAGGGGCTCGCACTTCTGAATTTCCTATGAAACAACAACTTCGGCTAAAACCTAATGATGGTCAACCTGTGTCCGATCCAACTCTCTTTCGCCGCCTCATTGGTCGATTATTATATCTTATCGTAACAAGACCAGATATCACATATGTTTTTAATACTCTTAGTCAATTTATGAGTAATCCTCACACAGCTCACATGGATGCCGCAAATCGCATTCTTCGTTATCTAAAAGGTACTATTGGAAAAGGCCTTTTCTATCATCTAGCGGTACCCTTCATCTAAGTGGTTATTGCGATTCTGATTGGGTTGGATGCCCAACAACCAGAAGATCCACCACAGGCTATTTTACTATGCTTGGTGGTAGTCCAATTTCTTGGAAAACCAAGAAACAATCAACAGTTTCCCGCTCTTCTGCAGAAGCGGAGTATCGTGCTCTTGCCACACTTACATGTGAAGTTCAATGGTTAAAATATATCCTAAATGATCTTGGTATACCTCATTCGGAACCAATTTCTATTTTTTGTGACAATCAAGCTGCAATCCACATTTCCGAAAATCCGATATTCCACGAGAGAACTAAACATATTGAATTGGATTGCCACTTCATACGAGAAAAAATAATCTCAAAATTGATCGCACCCAGCTATGTTCGCTCCATTGATCAACGCGCCGACATTTTCACGAAGCCTCTAGGAGCTGAAATACATCGCCGATTAACTTCCAAGTTGAGTGTGGTCGACCTTCCTTCTCTCACGCCAACTTGAGGGGGAGTATTGGAAATATTTAGTCAAAGCATATCAATCAGTATTGAGAGTGATTAAGAGTAATTAAGAGTGATTAAGAGTAATTTGTATAATTTGTATTGGAAATATTTAGTCAAAGCATATGCTTCCTTATTTTTCTTTTACGTTTTATTTTCCTTTCCTTCCTTTCTTGTCAATTAGTATAATTTGTAATTAAGAGTGATTAAGAGTAATTGATGTAATTACATATTTCTTTCGTTGATTGAAGTTATTCTTCATTGTAAATTTATTGTAATCTTCTCTATAAATAAGAAAGTCTTCATCACTTCTAATTATACAGTGAACAACAAATAGACTGTGTCATTAGATTTGAAATTGCGAGATTAAAGTTAACTTGCGAAATAAACCCTTGTAAGCTTGGGAGAATGACGCAGACCAGATCCGAAAATAAAGGTTGGCTTAGCTGTCATCCACTATGTAATATCCTATATAAAGGACCAAGCAAAGCTGAGATAGCAGAGGCCTTTCTGGAGAGGTTAGAGAGAACAAATAGGAGAGAGAAAGTCTAGAGATATTTTGATTTCCTTGTACTCTCATTATTGTAAGATTTCTTCAGAAAAATAAATAAAACTTTGATAATTGATCATGAAATTAGATTAGATCATTGTGCAATCTTATAGGGGTGTGGTTGTAGGAAATCCTGCAACTACATATTGGCGCTAGAAACAGGGATAGGGGCGTTGATTTTAGGAGATTTGAAGAAGGTTTGGAAAAATCAGTGGAGAATTTGTGAAAATTGTAAGAGATCATTAAAATTGAAGAGATGGTAAGGAAAAGCACAAGAATTACAGGAAGAAGGAGAAAGGAAATGGGAGAATCTTCTAGGATGGGAGCAAGGAATGATGGAGAAGAACGAATTCAACCCCCAATTCAACATGTACCAGTACAAGGTGGAAATATTGACTATGATAGAGTCAGTGTGCACACTTGGAGGACGAGTTCAGCAGAGGAAGTTGAATAAACACAGCAATTGAGGGGAGTAGAATGAGGAATAATTCATGGATAGGAGGACAATGAAACACTAGAAACATTAAGGCAAAGGATATTTGAAGAAAGGAGATTAGAAGCATAAGAATGTGCAAATTTAACACGACAAAACCATGAATTAAGAATGGAAAATATAAGATTACAAAATACAAGATCGAGAAGTACTACAAGATCAAATTCAAGATCAATTAGAAGAGATGCAAGACGAGGTTCATTTAGAGTAGGTGTTGTTGTGAACATTCAAGAAGATGTACAGAATCCTGGTGATGGACATCGTGAAGAGAGAGAAATAGCTGAAGATCGTTACATCCAGCGTGGTGAAAATTATCGTGTTGAACAAAACAATAGAGATCATGGGAATGAACAACGTCAAGAACGAAACAACTAAGATGGCGAAGAAAACCAGGAGGAAGGAAGAAGGATATTATATGGGAGAGAAGTGCAAAGAAGTCAACAAATAGTTGAGGATGCGATTGAGAGGCGAAATGCCGAACAAACACGTATAGCTTGAGAAAGAGAAAGAAGGAGGGCGAAATTGAAGAACAAGAGTTTCAGGAGGCTATACACCAGAACAATCATGATAACCGGGAAAGAAGGCTCGAACGATACCGCAACAATGATAATATTAATGAAGAAGTAGATAGAACACAAGGGAGAATTGAAAGGCGAGAAAGAGAAGTGGCGAGGAATGAACCAAGACGCAGAGGACAAGATGAAAGGCGCAATCATGTGCGAATACACAGAAGGGGTGAAAGAGAAGATCGCAGAGGAAGGCGAGAAGAAAGGGATGAGAAGGAAATACAAAATCTCGCAAGGCAAGATAGACATGAACGCAGGAGAAGAGAAGCAAGGTTAAAGAGACCAATGGACCAAGGGTCAGTCGCGAATGAACAAATTTTAAGAGAATTAGAAGTGATGAGGGGAATGCTCAATAACAAAAGAGAAGGAGATAGGAGACAGTTTGGATGAAGCAATAGAGGAAGCTGCGAAGATGCCGTTTACACAAGAAGTACAATTAAGGGGAATACCGCCAAAATGTAATTTTGCTGTATTAACCAGTGTCTTCGATGGGACAACTTGTGCCGTTCAACATATCAAATCTTACGTGAGATGCATGCTGCAATGGGAAAACCATGACGCTGTGTTGTGCAAATACTTTGCATCAAGCTTGACGGGAGAGGCGTTAAAATGGTTTGAAGGACTGCCCAAGAATACCATAGCATCTTTCAATCAATTGCAAACGGTGTTCTTAGGAGCCTATATAAGTAACAACTCATTGCGTCCAGGCATTGAAGATGTATTTGGATTGAAACAAAGAGTTGGCGAATGTTTGAAGCATTTAACTATGAGGTGGAAGACAATGTGTAGTAACATGGCTGGCCGTGTGGATGAAAGACACCTTATTTTGTCA
This sequence comes from Papaver armeniacum, assembly GCA_023531295.1. NCBI lineage: Eukaryota > Viridiplantae > Streptophyta > Magnoliopsida > Ranunculales > Papaveraceae > Papaver > Papaver armeniacum. The sequence goes on along the minus strand of JAJJWW010011587.1, from coordinate 608,657 downwards.
CTCATTAATGCAATGTTCGCAACAAATTTGTTGTATGTTCAAATATTTAGAATCAAGAATACTATCACAATGACTGAGTTGCGAGAGTTCCAAGAGGAATACATTTCTCTAGAGGAAAAACAAAGTGAGATGGAGTCGTATCTAGTTGCGAACACAAGTTCAAAGACTGTGACTGCAAGCCTGTTGCCCAAATTAAAAAACACAGTGGTGAACGCTTCGCAAGATCCACAAGGAAAGATGGTGATCGAAAGTTAACAAAAGTTGGTTGCGATGGGAAGTCGTGATCAAGAAGAGTTCGAGAAAGAGAGGAGATTCTATAATCGTGGCAGAAATAACAAGATTCAGAGATTTGATCAACCCCAAGAAACATATGGAGAACAGAAGAACAACTATCAAAGGGGACAAGGATCTCACAGGGTAGTATGGGAAGAAATAATAATGCCTCCCCTAAATGCTAGTGTGGAAAAGATATGGGAAGCCATAATTTTGATGGAAAATATCCCATCACCTTGGAACATGGGGAAGGAGCCACCACTGACTTACAGAAGTCAGGAATTCTGTTCATACCATCACTTCCATGGACATTCGACAAATGATTGCAGAAATATAAAGAGAATTATCCAAGGCAAGTTGAACCACTTTCTGATAAGACAACCACAACCTTTACCATTACCACTACCAATAGAAGATCATAGAGCAAATGCAGCAAAAAGAGAAGATACATTCTTAATTGAAGTCGGATCAAAAGCAAAAAACCTATTTTGCAATTCTATCGTACACTTATACAAAACAATAGAGGATTTTCATGATAACGTTCTAAGCAGAGTATTCGCAAGAGATGTTAATGGTAGAAAAATTATGAATATTGCGAAAGTCTTGCCATTAAAAGAATGGCAGAAATAGCTTATTTCATTTACAACAGAGGAGAACCCTGAAGGAGGAGAAATGCATGATAATCCTTTGGTGGTAAATTTAGACATCAACCCGAAACCAAGTGATGATGAAGATGAGGAAGATGAGGATTCATAGGAGATCAATAGAATATTGATTGATACTGGAAGTTCTGTAAATATTCTATTTTATCATACTTACAAAACTATGGGGGAAAGGATGAGTATTTGATACCTTCGACTTACAAGATTTATGGCTTTAATAGTACTGCGAACAAACCTAAGAGAGAGATTACCATGTGAATTCCTTTGAAGGGGCTATCTTCCGAAATTCTGTTCTGTGTTGTTGATGTAGAGTCACCGTACAACACGCTGATTGGTCGACCATGGTTGCATGGAATTCTGTGAGTAGCCTCAACCTTTCATCAATGCATAAGTTTCCTCATCCTAGCGGTGTTGGAATTATAAGAGGAGATTGGGTTGAAGGGAGAAAATGTCATGCAATTGATGTAGAGAAATGTGAAGAGAGAGTAACTAAAAAGATCAAATGGAAGCACAATGTCAGAGAAAAGCAAAGAGGCGAACGATTGATGGTAGACGCAATGGAACATGGAAGAGATGGGATTGCTGCGAAATAAATGATTACTGAAAGTGACAATCGGCGAGTATTTCGCAAAGGAGAGTTGGTATTACTTTTACAACCCACTTTGCAGAGGGATGATGGAGATGATTGTGCGAACAGATGGGAGGGTCCTTATACAATAACAAAGGTACTTAAAGAAGGAAAGTATGAACTAGAAGGACTGAAAACTGCAGTGTATAACGAGAAGTATCTGCAAAAATATGGTATAAGTGACAGTGACAGCACATAACAAGGAAAGAATATTCTGCGAAGCGAGATCATCAATAGTGTGCGAGAACTCAAAGAAGAACAAACACAAGGTAACAAAGGTAAGAAACTTAAAATGTGAAATGAGAATGAAATTGGTGAAATTGAGCAGAGAATGAAACAAAATTGAATGCAAAAGATGTATTCGAAAAGTATCTTTTACTGATTAAAGAAAACAAAATTAAGAGATTACAACAATGAGAATGAAGACATGCGATAATTTCGCAGAGATTATACTCATAGAATGAAGATGAGCGATAATTTCGCAGAATTTATGATGTTAACAAAAAAATAAATAAAAAGAAAATATAAGAATAAATAAAAAGACAGAGGCACCCAACTTTGGCGTACACCCTAGTTCGCGAATAAAATTTCACAAGAGGCAAATGTAAGACCTAAAGTGTGTCATTGAAGGGGAGAACCTATTTACATGGCTCAGGGAAAGGTTACACCGCCCCGGAACCTGGGTCATGGACACTTGGGGTTATTAAACCCATCCAGGAGAGGCGCCTTGGATTCTCAGCTTAAGCTTATGACTTAGGTTGGGCGACTAAGGTACGAAGGTATCTTCTAAGGAGTGCAGAACTCGATCAAGGCGTCGAGGTACACGGTTGAGCCAAGAGTGCCTGGGCGTTTGAAGCGTACCTGGCCATTCTTGGCAAGTCTTGTCTATGATGCACTCGGACCGAAGAAAACCCCACCTAGGGTGCAGTCTTGTAACCATGAGCCATATCAGCGAAGGGATAAGAGGCTGCGAAAATAACTGGTTGTTGTTAAGACCGGATGGGAGGAGCCAACCTTGTATGGTAGAGGTACGCCTCCTTGAAGGGGAAACCAGGGGGATGATAAGGGCGGCACCCTCCATTAGAGAGCTGATAAGTGTCAAATACGCAAATGTCATGAGGCTATTTACTCACGGGAGTATTAAGGCTTGTCATATTTGTGCAACGATCCTGCAGAGGCAAAAATACTAGAGAAAGATAAGACGAGATCAATGGGTCAGTGCACGAAAGTGTAAAGACGTCCTGCGATTTCGTCGCAAGACGGCAATTTCATGGGGCTTTATTTCGCAGGAACATTTAGGCCTGTCATATTGTCGCGTGAAAAATATCCTACTGAGGAAATAATACAAGAAAATGATGAGACAAGATCAATAGGTCATTACATGAAAATGTAAAGACGTCCTGCGATTTTGTCGCAAATACAAAAAGTGGCACAGTAAGACCTTTACTTAGGAAGGCAAAATAAGACCACATAAGAGAATAATATTGAATGGAATCTTGGAAAATCCCAGGATATATCTAAAAGTGAATTCACAATAGCGAGATTTTGCAGAAAAATGCGAACAAAAACTGCGAATATGACACACGAGAATCCCGCGCAACGTTGCGGCATGATTAATCTCTCATTTGAAAACAAATAACCGAGGCAAGTATGGGAATGCTTAACAGAGGCAAATGTTATTTGCTTCCACCTGATAGATTAATGCATATATGTTGATAGATTAATGCATATATGTTAATTATATATTGATTACTAATCTTTGATTGTTGTTGCGAACAAGAGTTGCTTTTCTAACATGTGCACATAAAAAAAAAGAAATATAACTTATATTAAAAGATTTTGGAAACTGAAGGAGTTTTACATAAAGATCAAAAAATAAAGGATATACAAGTGTCACAAAAATGAGAAAGGATAATGAAGAAAAGAACAATTATTCCTCGTTCGACTCTTCTTCATCGTCATCAATCTCTTCTTCAATTTCTTCTTCCTCGCTATCGTCACTATCTGAAATATCTGGAAGTGATACATTTGGGGGAATTTCATCCAAGAGGCAAGGATATATAGAATGGGAAATGTTGTTATCATCGCAGACCTTCATGATAGTCTAATTGCGAAAATGAAGAGTGTCATTCTGGAAGTTGGCGACGGTGAGCTTTAATTGATTCTTAAGCCGATGGCATTTATCATTGCGAGCAGATAAATCTTATGCAAGTTTCACTTTTTCTGCTTCAAGAGATTTAGAATGAGTCTCCAATTCTTCAATTCTTTTGTGAAAATTCTTCTCAGCCTCTGCGAATATACAATAACATATAAATAACTCAACCAAAGTTTATGAAAAAGAATAACCAGTAAGAAAGTAAAGTTAACAACCTTCTCTGTTAGAAATCATATCTTTGATCAAGGTTGAATGATCAGCTTGGAGACTAACATCTACACCTAAGTTATTTCTTGCATCATCTAAGATTTTCGCAGCCCAAGCGAACTCATCATCATTAGTTATAAGAAGACGAGAACGAACTTGATTTTCTCTTTCGACAACAATGGCATTCTTACGGTTAACTTCATCTCCCTTAAGTTGAATTTCGAGAAGGGTTTTGTGGAATTTTTCTAAAGCTTGAGCACCTTGCCTAGTGATGCGATCTTTATCATCTATAAGATCACTGATCTTAACTCTTAACTTGTTAATCTCATCTTTGGAGTCAAGGTTGCGGCGTTTTAAATTGTGAGCTATTTTCAAACTGCTTCTATGGTCAATTTCTAAAAGATGGAATTTAGATCTGAGCTCATTTAAGGAAAGAGAATATGTTTGTTATTGGTATAACTATCTAAAGATTTATTAAGACGTTCGAGAAGGGTATCATCATCCATAGAATGGGGAAAGGTGCGAAGAAATGTGGCTTCTTCAGAAAGACCGTAAATGTCTGCAAAAATGATTAATCGAATAAGGGAAAACAATGGAAAAAAGATTATAGGAAAAGAAGAAATGCTACTTACCATAAAGTTGGTCATTCGCCTGTTGAAGGCTGTATATTTTATTTTGTTGAGTGGAGGAATCTATTTATAACTGTTTATTATTCTTGCGAAGTTCAGCAATTTTAGCTTCTAATTCTTCATTTTTGCTGCGAGAATCCTCTGCAATCTTGTTAAGCTTGGATTTCTTCTTCTCAAAGTTTTCACACTTCTTAACTAAGTCAGAGGCAACTGCATAAGAATCTTTTCCAGCTGCGAAAGAATAAAAAGAATAGTCAAAACAAGATATAAATTTTGAATTATAATTAAAAGTGAAGTAGAGGAATTAAGGTTTACCAGAATACCAAGCGAGTTTAAGAAACTTGGAGTAACTGATCTAGAAACGCCACGAAGGGATTCGTTATCATCTAAAAGAGGGGCGTCACAGATTCTCGCAAGTTCCCGACAAGTATTAGTTAAAGAAACATTGCCTATTCCTTGTAGTGAATCAGAGAATATGCCGGATAATTGAGCCATAGATGATTCAGGTGAAGATTCTTCCTTTGCGAAAGAAGCCTCAACTTATTCATCCATGCTTTCATTTGATGGAGGATTTGCAGGAGAGGGAGAGCGAACTCTTCGTTTCTTTGAAGGTGGGATGGTTGATTGCTCCTTGCGAAGAATGCCTTTATTCTTGCCTTTCGTTTTCGCAACCTTGATAGGTTCTTCACTTCTTGAACAACTCTAATTTCAGCGTGCATACACGAATGAAAATAAGAAATAGAGGAAACAATATTGTTAAAATAAAACAAAATAGTATTTCTTACTTCATCCGTGATTGCACGTAATGCTGTTAAAACGCTTGATTTCCCAGTTTTGTTGTAGTATTTTGTCAGCTTCGCAACCTAAAAATTTCTCAAGATAAGAAAAGAATGAAGTAGGAACAAATGGAGAGTCATACACGAGCGAAATTTGGAAGCATACCTCTATTTCCTTTTCGGGCCAGTTAAATACCCAAGGTTGGTACGTAGCGAGATTTTCGGGTAGCATGTTGGAACCAGAAATATAAGGTCCCTTCAGAGTCAATGGAAAGACGCACCATTTGTCATCTTTTGATTCACTTGGAGTTTTATTAGTTACAGAATGCCAGTCAATATCTTGCATTAACACTTTTCTCCTGGAAATATTCTCTTGCTTCTTTAAATGAACTCCCTAGCGAGTACTTTCCTTCTTCATAGTGATTACTTCGTAATTCTCGAAGAAACTCTCCACAATATATTTCTCAGGAATGATTTCTAGATCAGCGAATTTAGGATCTCTAAGATTCGGAGGATAAAGAGACCCCAAGCCTGCACCGGGATGGGAAAACTCAAGCACAAGTCGAATGCAGTATCCACACAGTTGATAGATGGCTCGCGAAAAGTTCGCATGGGAAAGGATCTTATAAAACAAAGTAAAATCAGGGTTATAAAGAGGGATAAGGAGACCAGCAAGAAATTGACCAAGCGAGATTATGATTTCTTCATTTTTGCATTGATGATCAGAAAATAACTTAGAAGAAAGAATGGACTTAGGGCCATGATCAGGAATGGTGGATAGTGTAAAACCTCTTTCTTTTAAGTCTTTTTGAATTTCTTCAAATTCACTGTCATATTTACGACCACTTGGAGGAATTTTTGATTATGGGAATGGAGAAGAAGAAAAGATCAAATGGAGAAGAAATTAAAAAAAAAATTGCAGTAGCAGAAGCGGAACTTACGGAAGAACAGTGAATAAAAGTTGCAGAGAAAATGAAAGGAAAAGTGAAAAGAAAGAAAAAAAAGACAAAAAAGGATATATATATATATAGAGAGAGAGAGAAGGAAATCTCGAGAAGATAAACTCATTAATGCGAAGAGGTGACGTGAACGGTTAAGAAGTGACGGTTATGAAAGACGTGTCAAGAAATAAATGGTAAAAGAAACACGTATAACTTATTTCGCATGAATCACGGAAGGTTGTCGGTGGAAAAGAATAAGGAAAAGTGAGCAGCTGCGGCATTTAGAAATAGAAGTTCTCATATCATTCTCTACTTCGCAGAGAAGACATGAGAAGAGGCAAGATGTAGGAACAGAATCTCGCAACAATTATGTCTCAGTGAAGTTTTAACTAGAAGATGTCTGCGAAAGCTATCGCAGAGTGTTAGAAGAATGATGTAGCGAATGACGTCAGCCTAATCATGAGGAAAGTGAGAAGACTTCGCGAGATTAAAGTTAACTTGCGAAATAAACCCTTGTAAGCTTGAGAGAATGACGTAAACCAGATCCGAAAATAAAGGTTGGCTTAGCTGTCATCCACTATGTAATATCCTATTGTTGATGGTGGTTTTTAAACAAAGGGTAAACTCGTAAAACCCTAAAAATAAGCTAATGTCACCAGTGACACATTTATTAGGACATTTAAGGCAAGTAGTCAGTATTTAATAGGGGGTATTTTTTCAAATTAGGGTTACAACGAACAAAACCCTAATTCACCTCCATGCCAATGGCAAATCATGCCAAGCCACGTTTAGCCCAAGCTAGCTGCGCCATGCCAAACGCACTCTGCCTTGGTCCTAGCTACGCTAGTCACGTCACGCCAAGCCAAGCACTCTGGCTTGGCCCTAGCCACGCCATGCCAAAATGGCGCCCGCGCCTAGGCTTACAAACCATGCAACCTAGGCCAAGTCGGCCACGCATGCCATTGGCACATGCCAACATGCTCGTTGGTAGCTTTTCCTACCAAGGCCACGGCCCTAACGGCCACGCATGCCATTGGCACATGCCAACATGCTCGGCGGGTAGCTTTTCCTACCAAGTCCACGGCCCTAACGGCCACGCATGCCATTGGCACATGCCAACAAAGCTCGCTGGTAGCTTTTCCTACCAGGCCACGGCCCTAACGGCCACGCATGCCATTGGCACATGCCAACACGCTCACGGTAGCTTTTCCTACCAAGGCCACGGCCCTAACGACCACGCATGCCATTGGCACATGCCAACATGCTCGCTGGTAGCTTTTTCCTACCAAGGCCACGACCACTAACGACCACGCATGCCATTGGCACATGCCAACACGCTCGCCGGTAGCCTTCATCACCTAGCCGTGGCCCTAATGCGTCTTTGGTAGCCTAACTTGCAAACCGTGCAACCTAGGCCAATTCGACCGTCCTGCGCCACCGGCACATGCCAAAACCCACGCCCCGGTAGCCTAATTTTCAAACCATGCAACCAACCACCAAGGCATTCTGCACATGCCAATGGCACATGCCACACACGCCACTAGCAGCTCTGGCATTGCCACTTACACTCAACGTACAACCTACCACCAAGGAATTCCGCACATGCCAATGACACATGCCACACACGCCACTAGCAGCTCTGACATTGCCACTTACACTCAACGTACAACCTACCACCAAGGCATTTCGCACATGCCACACGCGCCACTAGCAGCGCCACTTGCACTCAAGGTGCAACCGACACTCGAGATATCAACACAATCTGGGGGATGCTTTCCAGGGTTTTGGTTTGGCGGTCACAGCTTGCAGCGTACACTACGCTTACATTAAGAAAGCGTGAAAAGGAATAAAGCGGTCAAATAAATGAGGAAATAATGGTGAAAACGTTTTCACCCATTAACACCATGCGAATACCACCTCCTCCCATTATTTAACCCTTTACTCTCTTCCTTCATGAGGCCAGGGTACGTTTCAATCTCGACTTGTATAAATAGGTCTTACCTATTTCCACCAGACAACAAGTCTCGATCAGGAGAAAAATACTACACTCTCAGAAAAGGCAACTTTGCAAGCTCTCTAAAAAGCTTTCATCTCTTGCAAGCTTACGAAGCTTCCACTTTCTAATACAAGTCGAGACACTACTCTCCCAGAACTATTCTGGTCTCAACACCTTTCTTTGCTTCCCTCCCCAAATCAACCCTTATCCTCCACTTTGTGACCGAAGCAAGTCTGGAAGGACAATTTCTTGGTTTAGGCCGGACTTGTACAGATTGATCTCTCGAATCTATAATGTGCTCACGTGCAGCACATTTGTTTAGGGTTTGAACCGATTTCTCACTCACCTACCGAAATTACCGAAATCGGCGGAAAACGATTTTTACCCATA